>JAQGAZ010000789.1:0-45593 GCA_034692225.1 Polydesmus complanatus
TTGATAATTTAATAACCTCTTGAACTAATTATACGAGTTGAGGAAAGATTAAGGATAGATTAAGCTCCATAGATTAAGCAAATTAATTTTGATTGTAACAAAAAAAAAAAAAATTAAATTTATTTTAAAAAAATTTTGTGAAATTTATTTTTAAAAAATGTCGTGAAATTTATTTTTAAAAAATGTCGTGAAATTTATTTTTAAAAAATGTCGTGAAATTTATTTTAAAAAAATTTCGTGAAATTAATTTCTTTTAATAAAGATCACAACTTAAACGAGTTTAGAAAATAAAATGCATCGGGGTTAAAATAGGAAAATGTTGTTAACGAAAAAATTCTTATATTAATGGCATAAAAAATATAAATGTAAGCTTACAGCTTTTTTTTTACAAAAAAAATTTGTTGACATATTACAGACCAACACGTTTCGTCTAACACAGCAAATATCATTGCTAACTTAGCTGAATTCGAAAAAAATTCAAATAAAAATTAATTAATGCGATAATAAATTATTTCAATACATTATTTAATAAATTATTTCAATCTGTATTTCAATACGATTTGCATATGAATTTAATTTCACATTTGTTTATTCTGAATTAATGTTAGACTAGTAATTATTACCTTAGTAATCTCATTTCTCGTTCACCACAACGCTATAACCACACTCCAGCTGACTCTAATTAGGAAAATCATGGCGGATTTATACCACGTGATTGCGAGAACCAATAAGAAAAATCTCTTACCATGACCACTCTCTTGCCCAAATATCATATAGGCTCTCTACGTCCGCGTAGAAAGTAGAGCCACCTAGCGCTAAATTCTTTAAACAAGAGCGTAGCATTACGGTGGCTCGCGTGGGCAATCGAAATTCTTTTAAATATTTCCACTCAATTTGTTTTTATTTTGTTTATTTATTTTTTTGTTTAATTTATTTATTTTTACAAAATTATTATTGTTTTATTATTATTACTATTTCATTATTTGATTGTCTCTCGTGGGCCACTGTAAGTCGCAGAGGGCGCTCGAGATAAATATTATTATTATGAATGTCCGATCGCGATTGTGGCAGTGGTTTTAACCTTTGAACCTTCGCTGAACTCTTGAATCCGAATTGAAATTTGGAGTTGTATTTTTCGTAAATGCGGCGGCGGTATTTATTTCAGTTTCTAGCGAAAGACAACTTTCTTTTGCGTCTTCAAATGGGAAAGTGTCCGTCGGAGCACGTGTGCGCGTATGTCGAAGCGACCTAATTCGAATATCCCCTACGGTATCGGCGCCGCCTCGACGTCTGATCTTCAATGCGGTCTCTCCACACTTAAAAACAACCAGCACTGCTTCAATCAAAACTTATCGGACTACTTTTGTTTTCCCCCCATTTTAGGAACCTTGAAATATGTCTAGCCGTACGACAAACTTGAGTCTGGTTCGTATCAAACTTAATTCATCTTTTATAATAATTATTAGCCTATTACTATATCGCTATAGCTCTGGGATCGCAAAGGTTTGAGCCGCATACAAACTCCTACATGTACTGTATAATGAATTTAATAATTATTTATTTTATTTAAATTTCAGTGTAATGATTCAATGACTGAAGCGAAATCGTTATGTAAATTCCAGTTTTATAATTTTCTGTTGCTGTAGACCGATTCGAAATGTCTTCACGCATCGCAGATGGGGGGAATCGAATGAAATAAATTAAAACTCTACCGTAGCTAAAGTTCTAGCTGAAAGTCAATGTCGAAATTCATTTTGAATTATATCACGCACATCTCATGTGACAAAAAGTTATTTACAGAATCTACTGGTTATTCGAAATTTCTAGATTAGAATTATTGCATTTGTGACGCGCGCAATAACAATAATTCTGTAAATACAGTTTCGATAAACACGGCGGCCCTGTTGATTTCAAAAGCTGATATTGGATTTCGAAGCCGCAGCGTACATCGGATTAAGTCATTGACTTGTCTGAAGTCTGGCCTTGGGCTAAACTTATTTTATCAGCTGCACTTAAAACTTTGTTCTTGAAAAAGTAGTGCGCACTACGTTCTGGCCTGCACGGATATTATATTATTTTACTAATCTTTATATAGGCTCGAATGCGATAACTTTGTCTTTCAGTAAACACATTATTATTAATAATTTTTGAGATTTATTTTTTCATAGTTTTCCCCTCTTTTTTTTTTTTTAATGACAGTTCTGCACAGACTTTGACATAGCAGAAATGAAAGGTTGGACCGAACCAATAAACCGAAAGTACATGTTCGAAGTATGACGAAATTAACCGTCAGACACAATTTTCTAATAATAATTTTGATTGAGGGAAAAAAATTAGGTCATTAGCATACTGTACGTTTTCAAAATTTGAGGGCAAACAAGTCGGTTCCTCTTTGGCCAGATTAAGCGATAAGGCGAGGCAATACTTTCTACGCGAAGAACCATTCACATAAATTTTTCGAAATACGAAAATGTTAAAACATGATTTTTTTTAATTTTTAGACTTTCGTTGTTATTAAATAAGTTATAGGGAATTATTGGTATAGAGCGCGTGAAATTTTTCCACAGGAGCTTCAATAATGAAGAAAAAAAACCCCATTCAACTTAACACATTTATTCCTATTTCTACCAATTAAAGTCAATGATACTAGAGGGCATAGAACAGGAAAGAGTCTAATAATTTGTATGACTGCTCTTGATTACATTATTTTATACTGTATATTCTTTATTTTTTAATAATCTTTTCAAAATTTCGATTTTTCCGGTTTTTAATTGACAATAATGTACGCTTCCTAAGGAATTTGCTACTTGAACTATGAATTATTATTGTCAATTGATCTAAAACGCGGAATCATAATATTTACAAATAAATTAAAAAAATAAATAAATAAACATTTTTTCGAATCGTTGATCAATTGGACACTGTACTTTTAAATGAGAAAGGTGCAAAGTATCAAAGTTTCAAGAATTGTTTTAACTTTTATATTTTGTTTTGGTGGCAGGTAAAAACTCAATTTACTCACTTGGTCTCTTTCTTATTTAAAGTACAGCATCAATATTATTATTGTAATTAACGTAATTAATTTTTTTTCTTTTTTTGGTTTGAAATTCTTCGTGGATTATTTGTTTAACAAAATCTACGTACGTGATCACTACTGTATTTTCGAAAACATTGTTTATATACAGAACGATATAATATTTTTTAAGAGACCTATATCCAGTTACTGTGAGGATCGTAAAGATCATATGAAAACTTTTCGAGACGGCTTATAATTTCAAGGTTAACTTAAAACGTATTTAATAAATTGTATTGGCATTAAAATATACTTCGTAAAATAAGTACTAAATGGCAGTTTGATCGAAAGGGGTGAACGACTCGAAAGAAGGACGTGCACTTTACACGCTTTCCATGTTGTTCGAATGTGTCGATTTGACACTTTCGAATGCGCGCATCGAAGTGTTAAAATTTATGAAGATTAATAATTATTATTAAAATTTAGATCGTGATGCTAATGCGATAATACTAGTCTATTTTGAAAATGAAATTCAGCTATTGTTTTTCGTTTTGAAAGTGACATTTGGGGAATATTACTTTCAAAATTAAGTTGGTTTTTTTTTTTCATTTTTTTTTTTCTAGGGCCCGACACCCACTTTTATACTCTTTATCAAAAGTTTGGCTTATTTATTTGTGGTGGAATGCGTGCTCTTGGGTCCAGCTTATGCGTTCACAGTTTGCTGTCTCGTAATGAAGTACTTTGTTGAAAACATAAATTCGGCGCTCGGATTTTTAATCAACAAGCCTTACCAAACGACAGCATTACCTAAGAGGACTGTTCTAATTAATGGCTGTAATCAGGTTCTTGTTACATCTTGTATAATATTTTAGTTTTATATTAACAAGAAATATTTTTTTGCTATTTAGACAATATCCCTTCATATTGCCCGAGCCCTTTATAGCGCTGGCTATCGAGTAATTGCTTGCGACTTTCCACAAAACTGGTTGAATCCAACGAGATTTTCCGTCGCTGTATCTGAATATTACACGGTTCCAAGAGTTGAGAATGGGGTGCAGGAGTATGTGCGATCGCTGTGCGACATTGCACAACTAGAAAAGGTGAATTATTTCTATCTAAAAAAAAAAAAAATGTTTCGAGTTTTAAAAAGTTTTCGTAGGTGGATGTTTTTTTACCCATCTCAACCGCTACCGGAATTGTTTACGATGCTTTGGCAAAATCTCAACTAGAACGCGAAGATTGTCAATGCTTTGTTTCGTCTCCGGAACAAGTTCGAAAACTTAGCAACAAATTATCATTTTTTCAACACGCTATGCGTTGTGGCCACGACGTCCCCGTTCATTACAAAGTCACGTGCATAGCAGAGATAGTCCAACTTTACGAAATTGGAATATTTTCTAACAGCGGTTCTTTTGTGTTGACAAGTTTAAGGTGATGGTCTTATCTTTTACTGATAAAATCTTTTTTTCTAAACACGGAATTATTTTTAGGTGTAATAGCAAATATTTGCAGGATTCCGTCGTTATGCCACCCACTTTAGAAGAATTTATTATGAATATTGGTGAACACGAAAGTTACGAATGCGCTTTATTAATACAGGTAATTTTAAAAATCCATAAACAATTGTATTCGCCCTAACGTAGCTGGTGCTCATTTTAGGAGTTAATTCCTGGACTTCAAGTGACTACTTCTACCACTATTATTGATGCTAATATAGTAGCCCATTCGGCGTGCTATTGCGAAGATTCTTACGAATACGAACCGGAATTGACGAAAAAAACTTTAGCTTGGATCGAACTATTTGTCAAAGTAGCTTTCAATTTAGAATTTATGGAAATACTGTATACGGAGACTAAAATAATGGCGATTTTGAATTTCAGAGCTACCCTACTCCGTTACATGGCAATTTTATTTTTAATTTCGTTGTCGGTAAAAATGGCACGTTATATCCCGAAAGCTGTGTTGCAGGTGTGGGCGTCGCTGCCATGACGTTTTACCCAGAGAAGGAGCTCGGGGAATGCATGCTATTTGATGTGCCAACTAAAGCGTACGTGATTTTTTTAATCTTTCAAGTAAAATCTTATTTTACTTTTTTGTCATTTCTTTAGTTCGGTTCACCCTTCCATGGTACGACCTATATTTTGGTTGTACGAGGAGTTTTGGAAAGCGGGAACTACACTTCCGAGCATTCTATCCATTTTAACCTGGCTTCGTAAGATGATTTTAGGAAGGGAAGCGGTGTTCCGTTTTACAGACCCGCTTCCCTTTTTGGCGCTTAACCATTTGCATCTTCCATTCTTAGTTTTCGTTAATCTTTTCCAAAAACAATTCTGGACAGCTATAAATTTCCGCGCGGGAAAATTGCAGATTTAAACAATTATTCTAGTGTATATTATTCTATTCTCCCAATGTGTATACTTCCAAGAACTTCGCAACTATCAGAAAACATGGTTCAACCAAACTGACTGCTAGTACAATATACAGCAGTTTGTATTAGGGAAACTGTTGAATAATTATTATGCCATATTTATTTTATTTTGTGAATGAATATTTTACCATAGAGATGTTTCCTATTTTGTATATTGAGGTTTTAGGTCTATTATCAATTGCGTAGAACATTAATAATTATGATCTAGATTTTTGTTAAATTACAATGTATACGTTGAATTCTTCTTTGTATTATAATTAATTATACTAATTGATTTTTTTTTACTGGTGATTTCGATAATTATGCTCGTTCAATATACTCGTAAATGGCTTATTATAGGTCTACGCGCGGCTCAAAGTTTTAAGCTGGTTTTGATAATTTTATTAACTTAATCAAATATTATGCATTTAGTTTTTCATTTCTTTTTAATTTGTGTAGTGAACTACTAATTATCCAAAGTGAGAATTTTAATACTTTAAATCGAGTCTTAATTTTTTTACTAAAAATTACTAGGCTACATAAGGAACTAAAAAAGAAATTTGTTATCGATGAATTTTATACATTTAATATAATTTTAAAATCTCTGTTATCTCAATATTTTGTAATTGAAGCGTTGATATTTGCAACGAATTTTCATTTATTTGACCGTCAACGTTTTCATTAAATGTCGATATCGAATCAATCGTAGTTCGTTGCGACTCTCAACGCTTCATTAATCTTCGAAATTATGTGTCACGTACTTAGTTACTAATAGATTTTTTCTAGTCATCTTAATGAAACTTGTGCTATCTAAAGTCTGATTCAGTTGGTCTTTAGATAAGAGCGAGATCGGTTTATTGCGAACTTGTGTAATTTAAGGTTTTATTTCGTGCCAAATCAAAATAAATTAAAGTCTTACCTTAAATTGAAACTTTTTTTCATACTTCTTCTTCGTAGATAACTTCTTCTGCGAAACTAACTGAAACGCGCAATTTGAAACTGGATTTGGAAACGGCAAGAATTCAGCAGAAATCCCGTCTTTTTAATTAATTTCCTATGCAAACATTTATTCATATTAATTTCGATCACATTTACACAACATTTTCGCATCAATCAATAATTAGGAAACTCTTAAACATGTTACATAAAAAACCAACCTCTGTTATACACATAATACTATGTAGAAGTTATAAGAATGAAAAGAGGAATAACATGACTAGTAATGAGGAAGATTAATAATTACACAGGTATTTTTGATGTAGTCCAGGATTAGTAATGAAAAATGCTTAACAACTGCATGATTTTTTTTTTTTGCTCGACCTCCATCAAATAATTAAGGTGACTACTAGTCAAAAAGTATATTTAATTAATAAATTTTTTTTTTTTACTTTAATGACATACTCGGGGTGACATTTATGATTTTAACACATCCAGAATTTATTTATTTTTTAAAATATTAATAATGGTAGAAAAAGTAACAAATCAGGGTTCTATAGTTTAAAATGGGGGGTTAGACATTAAAGTCACTTTAAAAGACATTTTTAGAGAGATAAAACGATTCGAATTTTATCTGAAATCCGCGCAGTTATTTTTATCTCGCTTATTCAAGTGCAACTAGCCTTTATTTTATATACAGTACTCATTATTAGTTTTTTTTTTTTTTTGTTTACCGAAACATTTGCCTGAAAAGCATAATCCTTAGTTTAATTTATTTAAATGTTATACTACTATTTTTTTTTTACATAAATAATATTGCAACTCCACTATTTTAATCAAACATGGTCAAACGAAAAGCACAATAAATTGCACATTGGAATTTTATTCGTTTTAATTTAACCAATTCATTCCTTAAATAAGTATCTAAAGTTTAATTTTTATTTGATTATTTTCAAGTCACTTTAACAAATTATTTTAGCGATTTTTTTTCTCGTAGTGGAGCGTCAACATAAAAGATATTATAAAAGTTATTAATTGGCAATCACTACTAAAAAAAAATCTATAGTAGTATAAAATCCCTTTTAAAATAAATATAATTTGATTTAACTTAATAACAGTACTTACATAACTTAGAAACAATAATTCGAAGACTCACAAACTCATCATTTCATTTTTTAGCGTAGTATCTGCTCAATTAACTCGACGAACAAAAGCTAAATTTAAAAAAAGTATCCATTGACCGTTGCACCTCGTCAAACGAAATTTAAATTGAATAATCAAAGTTTAAAAATCAAAAATATAATATTATACCGTATAAAATAATGAGGGTTCAAAAATAATTATTGTATCTTATAACCTTGATTTTTGATTAGTTAATTTGGCCCGTCGAAATATACAAAAAGAATTGAGTTTGATTTTACTATACGTTAATTTTTTCATACAATATTATATTTTTAACCTGTTTTTGCGACTCATGAAAATTATTATTAAAAAGCGCCAGAATTTCATTTAATTAAGTTATTATCAATTTTTGTTACGATTTTCTAAAATAACAATGAAGTATAATTTTAACCCCGAATATTTTTGTGGATTGCCATTGAAATAGTGATGACTATGATTGTTGTCTTCCGTTACACTAATATAATAGTAATATTTTTTAAACAAATTAATAATATCGATTCTGTTCGATCTCGCGGTACCCTCTTAAAGTCAACTAATATAATATTAAAAAAAAAAAAAAAAAATTGGAAGAACTTAATCTTAAAGAAATTGTTCTGCAAATTGAATATTTATTCCTACACTGGCATAATTATAGAAACGCTGTTCAAATCGGTATAAAGTCCTAATAACAATTAAATTTATAATTTTTTTTATCATTATTTTAGAAAAGAAAAAAAAAGATTAACTTTTCCAACAGTCAGCTATCTCGAAAATTATTCAAAACCAGAATAAATACCATTTTCTAATATGTATACAGTATAACAACTGCAAACAATTAACTAAGATTTAAAATTGTATTCAAAACCAAAATAGGGAATTGCTAGATTATAAGCAAATATAGAATTCTTAAGACTAGAATAACACCTTTTTAGCAAAATGGGAAATTCCTTTATAATATTTTATGAACTGTTTTTAGTAAACAATCTAAATTTTTAATTTGAACGTAACAAGTGCAACTTTGTTAACATATTCTATCTATCATTTCTTAAAGTTTGGGGATTTATTTTTAATTATTTTTTTTTTACAATTTTTAGTCGGATAATCGATTTAATAATAATAAGTTAATAGTTAGAACGCGGTACATTTCAACCAGTACACAAAATTGGAAGGGTAAAATATTCGCAATGGAATGTACATAGAATATATCAAAAGAAAAAAGAAGAAGAAAAAAAAACAAGTGATAAGGTAATGTGATAATTACTCTTGTATTAGAATTTTAAATACTGTTATACAGTTTATAAAGGCAAGTTATAATTAATCACATGAAAGGTGGGGAAGGGGATTAAAAGAGACGCTTCAACAGCGGTTTACACAGTATACAGTTTACCTGTTTCAGCATCATCACACGTGGTACGGTATTAATAATAATTATTTATGTTGCATGTATTTATATGAAATTTGAAATTGAATACAGCTGGCGACTATATTCAATCGCGTGCACCTGTTTACCAACACCTACAATAAAACTTTTTCTCATTTCTCTAACTTATAAAGGAAAGCTAAAAAGTAATATCAGTTTTTAAAATACCAGTAATTCTATAAAATTTCGATAAAATAATTGAATAGAAAGGAATTTTTTTTTTCTTCTTATTAATAATTAAAATTTAATTTTTTTTTCTCGAGATATAAGTTTGGTTTTTATTTTAAAAATGTGATTTTACTTTTTAATCAACCCTCGTAATAAACTTATAAAGAGATTTTTATTTATTTAATTTCTACAGTATGTCTATATTAATGAAAACGGTTTGCAGCTGTCGATTAAATACCGATCAACATTATCAACCATAAAATGCATGTTTTTATACTGTTAACAATCTATGCTAAATGTTTTTTTTTTTTTGTAATTATCATTATTATTACTACGAATATTTCTACCGTATGTCAAAAAAAAAAAAGATTAGATTTTTCTGTTTTGAGAAATGCTTTTAGATCTCAAAGAGAGTTAATAGGCTTATGATAATGAAAAATTGGTCGATAAAAGGGAGGAGGAGGAGGAGACCAAAAAATGTATAGGTTTCAATATACAGTTAGCTACAAGTATATACAGTATATATACATTATATATCCTGTATAATTAGTGTTACAGGTAAAAAAGAAATCTTGAAGAAAGTTTTTTTTTTCTTTTTAAGTTATAAAAAAAAAAAATTGAAATATAATTAGTTCTTCAGCATACATATGCTGCACAATGACAACTCACAGGAATTTTACATTTGGATGTGTTTATAGTAGATCTTCACTTGGTTTTTTTTTATTTATTTACTTTTTTTTTATATTTTTCATTTTTTTTTTATTTTATTTTGAAAAAACCCACCCCCTATTATATAGATAATAATTGCTTATATACAAGTAATAATTTGTAACTTATAAATTTTGTAGTTTTAAATAACTATACAAATTATATATATCGAATTAACGGAGCGAGAGAAACTACAACCAGTAACTGATTTGGAAGAAGCCACACATTAATAATACATTTAAAGTTATGGGCAATATATTAATTATTATTATGGTAGAACAAATTTAATTTCAAATATAAAGTGATAATGAATAATTGCGATCTTACATTGGCCAATATGCAGTGAAACCGATCACGCGCGTGCACCTCAACCAAAAACTACAATATTTTTTTTATATAAATACGAGTTTGCTGTTTGCGAGTCAACATTCATAATTTTGGTGTTAATTCCACAATTGATTTCTACATTAATTTGAAGAAAAATCATAACGTAATTAGAATTATATGGTTTTCCTTTGAATTGCAACAACCAATTTTCAAAATATTTCTCCTATAAATTTTTAATTAAATTATTTTAAACTTCATTTAATTTTTACACATTCATATACTGTAGTATCAAAACTAATATTAAATATTTGAACTTAGTTTTAAGAAGAAAATGATAAGATGAATAAAAAGCAAATTTAACTAGATTTTTTTTTTTTGTAAACAAAAAAATAACATTGAATAAAAGTAATAATATTAAATTAATGTTGACGCGCAATCGGCACATACTCTTATTAATATTCAATTTTAGCAAACGCTACCTACAGTATTTTCTAAGATGAATTATTATTCTAAAACATTTACAACTATGTAACTTCAGATTTAAATATAAAGTTCCAACAAATGAGCTGTAATGAGCGCTTTTGTCCTACTTCGGTACTTTACTTAAGATCTTTTCGTAGGATTGTTATTAACTTCTCTCTACTTTTATTAACGTTGATCAGCCCTAGTCACTGAATTTTTTTTTTTCAAAAAAAAAAAAACTTTCTCTTGAATAGGCCAACATTTTAAATACACAGTGAAAACAAATTAAGACAATGATAATAATTATTTTTTAACAAAACATTTGGGAAGATTTCATTGACAGTACTTTTTATGCTGCACCGATGCGAGTTTTCAAATTAAAAATAAATAAATAATTTGATCTAATTCTCATTTTGCAACTTAAAACTGTCATAAAATGCCGTATAACTTGATTGCCATTTATAGTAAAATTTGTTATTTTGATATACAGCTTAGAACCATATTTTTCAATGTACAGCTCATTACAATTAAAGCCGTAAAATTGCTGAAATTGCGAAGGGCACTGCGCATTATAGAAAATGAAGAGAAAATAAAAACTAGCGCTTAGAAACTTATATTTTCTTCATATAAATAACTAATTGACCAATAAATTGAAATTCTGCGTTAGTTTTATTGCAATAGACGATTGATGCCACGACATCGTTAAATGCTTAAGATCTTGAATCGACTAATGGAATATTTATTTTTATAAAATGTGGAAGTCTAGGTTAATAATAACACTGATAAATAATTTAAACTTACAATAATTATTGTATAATTATGATAGGTTCAAATTTCGATTTAAAAAAAAAAAATTAAAAATTGGCAAAACATTTACGTAGTATATGTAAGAAAGTCAAGTTTTAAGGGTTTTATAATTTTGGAATATTAATTAAGGAAGCTCTTTGAGCGGATTACAATTATTATTATATTGTGTACCCATTATAATTATGCACAAAATACTCACTACTATGTTATGCCTGCAATGTGCATTGCATAATAATTATTTTATATTTTATAAAGGAAAATTGTGAAAAAAGCAAAATTAAATTCAACGAATCTATTTAATAATAATTATATTTAAAAAAAATCTGCTAGTTATTATAACAGAGCTGTGAAAGTAGCTAATGGCATTATTTATATTTTTTTCCGAAAGAAATATTTTGCTGGTGACTATTTTTCAAAGAAATTAAAATAAATTTTCCATTGTTTCCAATCGTTTATAAAGACATTTGAGTGAGTGTAACGCCAAATCATTCGTAAATCTTTTTAACTGCTTGGTCTAGCGGAATTTTATCGACAATTTTTTTTTTTTTTCCATAAAACTGAGATGAAATTGTTTTCAATGACTAAAGACGTTGTTCTTACGATTTCAGGATTAGTATTATTTTTAAGAACCGAGCGCATGAGATTTTCAATGTGATTACAAATATTGAACTACTCTTGAATAAAAACTGGTGATTTTTTTTTTCTTTTTTCTTTTCTTTTTTTTAATAGAAAAATTAGTGAGCGAAAAAGATTAATGGCAACGTAAAATTTTGAGACAAAAAAGGTAAATATTATAAGATGACTAAAATGTTGTTGTTTTTTTTCGGTATTTTTTAAATTTATTAAATTTGACCACAATAACAATTAAAAATAAATTTTCAAAACTAGTTTAAATTTGAAAATCCATAACAATTAAAACTGATGGAATGGGCAAATTTATAACATGGAAAACCAATAAGGATCGATGTTAACAAAATAATTATGTTAAATTACTTAAATTAAAAGTATAATAAATAATGATTATTATAATTATAATGGTTAGAACAGAACCGAAAATGACATTGTACCCGCTAGTCATATTAATCCTCGATTTGCAAGAGGTCAGCTTCAATAAACTCAACTTCAATAAATTAAGTACTTAATGATCATTTATTAGTGCAGTATTATTACAAATAAATGCGGAATTATTTTTTTATGCCGGAATAAAATTAAAAATTTTTTGAAATGTTAACAGTGATTTAGTAAAAAAAACTAAATTTATTGAAGCTGTTTGAATATTTAAGGCTATTAATTGATAGTAAAACGAAACAACTTCGTAAAAACATTTTTAACATAAAACAAACACAAATACAAAGCAAAACATTAAAAAAAAAAAAGATGAATCAATGACAAGTTAAGTGTGAAATGGAAAGCAGAGCACAAGAAAACAAAGTTGGGACAAAAAATGAGATTAACAAAATTTTACATAAAATCATTAGATAAATATTCAACCATAAAAAACTTGTCAAGCTGATAATAATTAAGAATTACTATATAGAAATTTTTGAAGAAAAAAAAAGAGAGAAGACTGATGAATTCTATAATTATTAATAACTTAAAATTTGTTCATTCCTATTCCTATTTTCCATATAAAAACTCTCTTTCTTATTTTTTTTAATGTGCGGTAAGTTTTTTTTTTTTTAAATACAAGTAATACTTCACGGTTTCTATGACACATAAATACATGGAATTCGATTTTAAAATGTAGGGTCGCTACTTTCGCATAGGTTTTTATTTTTATTTTTTTTTTTTGGAAGAAAGTACAATTTAAAAATAAAATAGATCAATATTAAGCATTCGAAGATCAGTGGCCTAATGTTATTAATATTTGGCTAGCATTTAACACGCAATAAAATCATATATATATTTTTTAAATATAATAATTCCTTAATTGCATTATTAACAAATTTATTGGTAACTATAAAATTGAGTTAATGACATAAATATGTTGTATGATCGCAATCACATAGTGGTCATCAATTATTCTATATGAAAAAACCACATCAATCTCACTAACTATTTAAATTGACTTTTTAAGGTTTCAGTGATTTTGAATGATTAAAGGGAGGATTTGCTTCGTTTAATTAGTCATAAGTTACAGTATTATTGCGCGTGGCCGTAAAATGGCGATACAACCCATTCTGTCATAATATTATATAGAAATGCAGGCTGTTCAAAGATAGAACAATCGTCAAATGCCCAACAGATTTCAACGGTAAACTAATTGCTCCCAAAAAAAAAAACAGTTAGGGCAATTTTAAAGGAAATAAATTCTTAATAATTATTTTTTTTTTCCCTTTTAAGTTAATAATTACCAAAATTAATAATTTTTAAATTAATTTTTGCTATAGCAACTGCCTCGAAAATGTATTCGTATATGAATGTGAAAAGTTACATAAGTTACGTAAAAAAGAAAACATTAACAATTCTAACAATATTTTCGCACACTGGCAAGCCTTTTTTTTTTAAACTCGTTTAAAATATTTGAGTAGCAAATTTAACTAAATAACCTACATAAAACGAATGATTGAATGTCTATCTTTGACATGGAAGAAGAAGAAGAAGAAAAAAAAAACGACAGACAATTTTATTTTTTTTTTTAAACTTAATAAAAATTAAATTAAAAGAAAAAAAATTTCACAGCTAAGAAAAAAAAAAATATATATATATCATCGTTTATATATTATATTGTATAAGAAAGATATGGAATTATTTCGGACAAGTCCAAGACTAAATTGTCTAGAAATTTAACTATTGGAACATATAAACACGTACGGCTGCTATACAATATTTGTATATATTTTAAACGCTAGTGGTTTTTTTTTTTTTTTTATCATTTTGCGAAAAATTCAAAAAGAAAAACTTTGAAACTACTCGCTAGGAAATTATTGTAATACGATTATGTATAAGCTATATATACCTGTATGTATATGCAGCCCACGTACTGTTTTTGACGGCGATTGTACGTCAATTTTTTCCACATAGCAAATGCAGCTACAGTATTGTAATCTCAATCGTCCGACTAGAATGGACCCGTGTTATTGTTGGCACTGGTTAAGCTGGATAGTTCGGGGCGGATGGGGTTTCCGGCAACCATCATGGAAGGCTCGGTATTACGTCTCTTGATTTTGCTTTTTATCTTCTTTAACATGGTGGCCTATATACACAGGTATATCAAGGCGGGCGCCATAAAGATAGGATTCAAGATATGTAAAGGTTTTTTTTTAAATATAATTTCGATGAAAAAAATTAATTAAAGGCAGTGTTTAGAGTGAAATATGGATTTGAAAGAAGAAAAAAAAATAAAGCAATAAATAAAAATGCAAATAATAAAATCAATATTAATGTTAATAATAAAAAAAAGAAATTTAAATGAAAAAGCGTGGATGGGTGAAATGATTAGGATAATTGGACGGAAAAGAAAAAAAAAATAATGTTGTAATTAACAAAAAGAACACGCAAAGAATTGTCAAACACTAAGCCACAAGAATAAAAGCATGAAGCGAGACTAAAAAAAAAATAAAATAATAGAACACGATAGTGAAGACACAGTCATTAAGGTGAGAAATATTTTCTACACTTAACGAAAAACTTATAATATACTAATGACAAAAAGGAAATAATTATAGTACATTGTATTGTGTTTGTTAAATGCAAACTCAAAATTTTCGTGATGTTTACTTTGTTATTTAGCTCTTTTATAACAATTCATGTTTGATAAAAAAAAAAAATTGAATAACTTATATTAAAATTTAAATAAATAAATCTTGTATTAAAACAAGTAATTTAAAAATAAAATATAATATTAAAAAAAAGTGTTCAAATTAATTAATTTGGACTCCGTTCTATAGTTTACCAGTCATTAATTTCTATACCATTCCATCAGTTCTTACAACTAAAATATTATGCCAATTTAAATTTATCGTTGGCAACTTGATCTCAATTAGAAAAAATGGAAGAATCGGAAGTAAAATTAGAATGTTTTAGAATAACTATCACATATTTTTTTTTTTTACTATTAAGCATTAGATAACTCTTTAAATATTCGTCATATATTTTTAAATTTGTCAAGTTGCAAACGAATGTTTGCTTCAGCGTGAACTCAATAGCATTAAAAGTTCACTTAAGTCTGGGTATTGAGTTTGGGGGTTAGCTTGTAGCTAGTTAATATCTCTACAATGTACATCATCATAATAATTATGGAATCACGGAATGTTAATTCATTCTTACTTTTTTTTTTAGTTCAACCTATAGACTAGGGATAAACTACAGTAGTATAACTCAGTATGGTTTTTTTTTTTTTTTTGGTTGGCTTTTGTTAAGACTTCGCACATATACAGGTATATATGGCACACATACACACAAAATGTCTGCATGAAATACAGTAGTTAAGCCGTATAAATAATGGAGCTTCCTAAGCATGTGCAGCTATGCAACTTAAAAAAAAAAACGTAGATAACAACAGTAAATAAATAAAAATACAAATTTTGTATATAAAAATAAATTAAGTAAAATTATCAGTTGTTAATATTTTACAAAATAAATAATAGAATGACAATCTTTCCATATTAAACATCTGACTCAAGAGTTTGTAACAGGTGCAATGAGGCCATTTTTAAAAATTTGACGAAAATAGTTTTAAGTAGAGTAGAATATTAGGCAATTGACTTGAATGCTGCACTGTCTACTGTAGGGTATTGGTGCGACCTTGGTGCCAAAGGGGAGTAGAGGCACTGGCTCTTTTCTTAAGCATTGTCGCCTGCATATGTCGCATTATTAATAAAAAAGTGAATGTAAGCCAAAACAATCAACTAGTTATTTTGATATAAAAGCAAGCTAAAAATGCAAAGCTACGCAATGATACGATATCAATAAATCACTGAAGCATGATTGCCGAAATGTGACTTCGATGATTTTACGTAACTTATAAGTAGTTTTTGAATCGAGATTTTTCATGCTTCAATAATTCACACAACTAAAATACTAATTTTTTTTAAAATAATGGTAATATCTGATATTGCTAAAATATAAGTTTTTAAAACTAAGATTACGAAAATAAAAAGATTTTCGCCTACCTTAAGAGCTGATTTTAAAACGACCACCTCTCCAGAACTTTGCACCCACGGCTCTCCATCCACTTGAACCGGGATTTCAGAGTTTAAACGGATTTTTATCTAATAATCATACAAAACAATTAAAAAGTGCCATAATACTACATTTTAACAAATTCTTAAACCCGCATCTATTTTCTACTAATAAATTTGCCGTTCAAAGACTTGAGCATTAAAAGAATGTTAACTGCTAGATGGTGTAATTATTAACATCTCCTTAATTACGTTGTCTTAGAAATTTACGAATTTAAATAGCGATTGTCTTAGCGAAAAGACAATTATTGCATTTAGAATACTGTACAACGTAATAAGTTTTTAAAAAAATCACACTATAACATAAGAGAATATTCAAAATCTATTTACTGAAATTTTATATCAATAAATATTTAATTCGTAGCTTACATGTCCTCCTTGGGCTATCCGCATAGCACTACGTAGACCGCTTTGAATCTGACCTAGATGAACAACTCCCGTAACTCCCACAACTTCAAGCATTCCGTCGTAGTGTGTGGGTTTTTGAAATTGGTCATCTTTTTCTGGACCCCAAGGATTAGCACCAGATCCCCAGCTGATAATTAAAAGTTGTAATTAATTAATCACAAACTATGAAAGTGTCAATTTTAACCCACCTGAGAATATTGAGAATGATAATTCCTTCTACTGGAGGCAGATCCACTACTTTTCCATCGATCTCTATTCTAATCTCTTTATGTAAATCCTTACACATTTTCCGACTAACCATTTTACGTAAACCCATTTTTACATATACACCTTTGTTATGCAACCTATTAAGGAATATGATATTGGTTTTGTTCAAAGTCAAATAGAACATTAGTTGTGTCAGATATTTGCCTGCTATTAAATTTATTAGGATTTTCTTCTCTTGCGTTATGGAAGTCCAAACAAAGATCTGCATCGATCCCAATGCCAAAATAATTATTCATAACAAATATCTGAGTGTTGTCCTCAGATGTTGATCCGGTACTATTGGTTATAGTTCCTGACTTTTCTTCAGCTTTCTCTTCGACGTGGAAAACAACCGTCCACCTAATTTCAATTAATTCACAAGTATTGCATATAGATTTTCTTTTAACAAAAAATAGCTTTTGTATTTTTAAAAGTAATGACCTATCCAATCTGATTTCCTCTGCTTCGATAATATCTTTTAAGAGGTTGATAGGGTCTTCACCTCCGGTGTAGCCCGAGCCCCATCGAAGCACCCTTGCTAGATCGTTTCCTAAATTAACGAATAATAAAAAATAAACTCAAAATTTTTTTCTTATAACAACGTAATATTCCTTACCAGTGCCTAAAGGAACAATTGCACAAGCTGGCGATTGACATTCAGAATCTTGTCCTACATTATCCAGGCACTGCAACACCCAACCAATGGTCCCATCCCCACCGCATACGAGAATTTTATAACGCTTTACTTGGCGAAATACATACAATCTAAATTAAGGCAAAAATGATGTTAAAAATCATAAATTGGTATTTCAATTGCGACGATAACAAAAACTCTGGCGGTAGAACCCCAACACATCGCATGCGAATAGGCTCGAAACATAAAGACGAAGATGAAAGAAAGTGAAAAAAATTCGCAACAGACGTTCCCCTTCCCCCCCCCCAGAAAAAAAAATAAACAAAAAGACCAAATGCGCCGTGCCTCTATGTTTCGAGTCATTCATCCTTGCTCGTCTGTCATGAATCTTACCCCGGTAATGGTCCTCCATTTTCTAAGTCAAAAACCTGATACGGATTTAAAAGTTTTCTAAATGAAGTTATTAGATCTAGTCCTTGGCATCCACCACTTTTAACATTAACAAATACTAGAAGTGGCTAAAAAAGTTTTGAATCTTATTATTGTACATGCATTTTCAAGTGCAATGGCAAAATAATTAAACCAACCTGTACCCCTTCCAAGATCATTTGCGGCTGAACATGTGGCAGTAACAATACCATAAGATTTTTATCATCAAACACAGATTCTCTCAAAGTATAAAAAGCTTTAACCGCTGCATCAGCACTTTCATAAGTAATAACCATTGAGCCATACTCGTAATAAATTGGACCAATGGAAGAAAAACGATTACCTATTAAACAAGTTATTTTTACTATTAACAATGTAATTCGAATTTAAATAACTTTAACACTTTACTTTTTCCTAAAAAATCCATCAATAACTTTTCGTACTGTCTTTGAGAAAGATTAGGGGGTAAATTTCCTACAAAAAGTGCAATAGTTGGACCGTGAGGATCTTCTCTTTGTTGCAAATAAAACCTTGTCATTCCCATTTGTCTAATTGAATCCTGCAATAATTGTTACATAGAGAATAATTAAGTAAAAATTTTAAATTGTTACAATAACGGCATTTTATTTACCTTTCCTACTAATTTTAAAATTTCCCATGGTTTTTCGTTTCTTTCCATGACCCTTTCCATTACAGCTAAATATTTAATTATAAAAAGCCATAAATGCGAGTTTATATACAATCAGAATGTATTAATACATACCACCTTTATCCAAGGTAACTTCACTAACACGATACTTTTGTGGATCTTTATCTTCTAAATCAAATTTATTTAAAGTAGCTTCGATAACTTTTTCTACAGTCGTGTCAGTAGCTACAGGTATTGACCGGTAAGGTTCATTAAACCTATACATTATTAACTTATATTGTAAATATTGTTTTCATAGTATTGTTTTAAAAATAAAAGAACGAAACCTTAATTTTCCCGGATAAACTTTTATATAGCCCCGATCGTTGTCAGTGTCCTTAAACCTCAGAAAAACTGCTGGTCTCCTACCTTCCCTTCGTGTAATGCTGAGTAATGGCGCTTGTTCATCAAGTTCGATTTCATCCAACGCTGTAATAATAAATCATACATTAAAATTTTGTTTTTGATGCAACTACTCTATATTAATATTTGAAAACAACAGTAACCTAAAGCATCCGTTATAAAGAAGTATTTAGGATCCTCTCTCACATGGAATGTTCGTAACGCTATTTCCTAAAAAGTAAGGAAATTCATTATTAACATGTAAAGAATTGCTAACTGTAAAGCCAAATAATAATGGAAGATGTCCACACAATTGATTTTATTAACCATTGCTTCGTTTAAATAAAGTGTATTTATAATTATAATCATTGCACAACGTTACAAGTATAAAAGTAGCAGACTTACTAATATCTGATTTCTATTAGCAACTTTGGATACTGTAATAGTCCTGAAAACTCTGCGTTTCATCGAATAATTTCCATCATATACTTTTATAGTTTCTGTAAAATGACAAGTCAGTTTTGCCCATTAAACACAATGCTATATTGCCTGGTTGCTATATTAGCTTTGGCTCGGTTTATGCCATTTTATGAATAAAAAAATACCGTCTTCTCGCTCCTTATCTTTATCCTTATCTTTCTCTTTACTCGATGGTGTTTCATCAACATCTTTACTCTTTAAATCACCAGTTGATGAAAACTCTTCAGATATACTGCGAGCTATAAAACAATGAGAAAGAAATATTTGTCAATTCGACAAAACAAATAAAAAATTTTACAAATTATAATGTTGCTTACGTGACAGCACTAAAAATAGATCCAGTAAACAAACCAACAAAAAAGAGATAAATTTCAACAATAATAAGACTAAAGTTTGTGCAAATTTAAGAGGAAAAAAGTCTAAACATGCTTAAATGTCACATCTAAATTTTCGTGCATTTTTCACCTAAAATATTAACATTGCATATTTTATCTAATTCTACATCCACAATTAAAATTTGAAGAAATCTATTACTGTATATTAAAAAATTATGTTCACTAATAGTGTCTAATTCAACGATAATAATAACTAATAAAACATGTACGATAATCACTAAAATAATATGAACTGTAGGCTATGGTTTGTTACGTTAATACAATCGATTCTTCTACAAAATTATAGTACAAGTTGTTTTTAAAATAAAAATTAAATAAAAAAAACAACCTTCTCTTTTCTTTGTTGGTACTCCCATACATGTTTCCATTGGAACATCCGTCCGGGGGATGCTAACACAAGATGGAGGAACCATAATACTTTGCAGCATCCCAAAATTACAATCAGATGCTATGTTTTTATGGCAGGCCGCATGAACCTAAACAATTTTCAAGATTAAAAAAAGGTTTTCGAAAACGACTATGTAGGATATTATGCTGATAGATATTAATATCAAATTAATTACTTACTGTCGTTCCACACCATTCGCAACGCATTCCTGCTAGACATTCGACTGACCAGCATGCTTTTTTGCACCAATTACATTTGGAATTTGCCGGTAAATTTCCCTCACGCCAATGATGAAAATGAACAACGCTTGGCTTAAAGAAAATGATAACAACGAATAAAGCATTTATCTCAATTATCTTAATTAGACATCATTTAATTCAGTCAAGAATTACCGCATCTTTATCAGGAACGTAGGTAGCACAGGTTTTACAATCAGCGACGGCAAAATCTTGACAGTCCATATGCACGTAATACTCGCATACTAAGAATAAAATTATATACCATAGATAATTGTACTGTTTATAACTTGTGCGAATAATACTTGGCGCAGCGTTTACTTACTTTCACACCTCAGCGCCGAGCTGTCTTCTATCCTTTTTCTGCAAACATTGCAGAATTTTCTTTTAAAGTAGCCAGGCTCAGACCAGCAGTGTGCTACTGGGTTCTAAAATAACATAAACAATATTATTAGAATTAGCAATTACGTTTTAAAATCAAACTATAATTTATTCACACACCAATTTTTTTAGAAATACAGTATTTTTAAAAACAAATTTTGGATATTATGTCCTAGTTTAAGCTACGATGGTTGATTAGCTGGGCTTGGGAATTGCGTTAACATTTCATAATGCAAGTAATTATGATTCCATTATTTCTATGTTAAGGTTAATGCAAAAATTATATCGATGGGTTAGTATTTTTTTCTTCTCTCTTTTAGGTTTTAAGAAAACACTATAAGCCATAAATAGCGTAAGTACGAATACGACATTTATTTGGAATAAATGAATTTTTTTCCCCTCTCATATAAATACCACTAGGTAGAAAGTAGTTGGCTATGTAAATAATAAATCCGCCTCAAATTACTATACTTTCATCGCAATATAAATCAAATTAAATTAAAAATTAATGATAAGTGTGAACTGCTGGTATATTCAAACATTTTAAAAAATTTATCGTGTATTGTACATGTTTGCAATGGGCATATATAGCTTTTAAGCTTAACAATCTTTGCTTTCTTAAGATATCATCTGTATTCTCCTACTGTATTGCTTATTTTTTTTTATTTTTTTTTTTGTCTTGTCCGCATTATGCCATTAAACTTCTCGGGGTTTCTTATTTTTTTTTTTTTTTTCTTCTTTTTTATTTAAAAAAAAATGCTACATTATTTTGCTGCTTGGATGTACAGTGTATAATGTTTGCGCACGATCATTCGCAACTTTACTCCTTCTTCCCTACTTCCGTCGAATGGTGGTGTCTTGATGTAGGTAATCAATGTACGAACAGTATACAACTTATATATTGGTCTATCTGCGGTCTATCTTGCATCACATTTCTCTCCAGCTCACTCTCTACAGCTAAGCCGCTGGAATGTGAAATCGGTCTCTTTTCATCATCGACGTCTACAGCGAACCGAAAGCACTCTTTTCTCGCGTTTTCCCATCTCCCCTCTATCAATCTAAGAAAACCCAGATGGAACAACCCTTTTCCTTGGCCTCTATCAAACGCCAAGTTATACAGAAACCGGCAAAAACCACACGTAATGCCGGGTTCTAACAGCACGTTCTAAGCAAACGACTGAAAATGATGCAATGCACCAGTTTGTACAGAAAGACAACTTTCTCGTCATAAAATGAGTTGCATACGTAGTACCAAGAAAGAAAAAAAAAAAAACAACAAACAACGAAATATATTCACTACAAGCGAACTACATTTTAAGAATAATTTAACAGACACAGTCTGCATTTTTCACAAATACTATCTTCATCCGCATTGATTGACCATGCATGAACGCTTTCATTTTTATAAAACAAATATGAATTTTTAAGCTTTTTTTTACATGATGATAATAATTTTCTAAAAATGAATTAACCAGTAAATAAATTAAGGTTATTAAATAATAAAAGAAAAAAAAACCTTTTATTACAAAAATAAAAGAGTTGTGTAATGAAAAGCTAATTTCACTCAATGACTCTTATCAGGTATTCTATAAATACTGAAAGTGTATACTTAGTGTAAATTGTAGAGGGAGGTATAGTAAGATATACACATTATTTTGTAAGTAATAATAGATCATCAGAGAAAAACGTTTTCGTTAAGTAGACTCTTTTCGTGTGCACTATCCACCCTCACATATTCTACAACTGTATCATGAATAAGAGATGCTTTAATTTATCACTGCCTCCATGTTCCCATTTCAATGCTTAACGTTGTTTCCAAACCCCAAACATACGTGTATAACAATGGCGAAAATAAAGAATTTTACAGTCTGCCAATGTAACTAATTTCAAATTCTGTGAAATTGAACGACGTCAAATAAAATGAGAGAAAAAAAAAAAAAAGATAACAAAAAAAATTTGTTTGCGCACTAGGAAATGGCTTTAAAATATTGTCAGCCTCATAAAAGTAACACTTGGAACTGTAATGCGAAATTCCCACATCTAATGTCTTTGTATAAAGTTTACAAAAATTTGGGAAGTAGAATACTAAAGAAAGACTGAAACGCAGCTCGACAAATTCTCATAGTTTTAAAAAAAAAACTGTTTGTATATTTTAAATTTTTGACTTTCAAACGTTTAATAACTTTTTTTTATTATACAGTAGACCTACTTGTATTTTCAAATGCTGATTATAAATAAAACGCTTAATTCCTTAAAAATAAAAAAAACTGGTGAAGCAGATTATTCAAAAGGGTCTTTTTCGTTTCCCTTATGGTTAGGCAATCAATACATAGAGAGGCGCTGAGTGGGAAAGCTATCTTTCGAGTAGTTCGGCAACAAATTTAAACTTTTATAGAAATATTTTACAAAATAAACTATACAACAATTATCTAACCAAAACTCAATTTGTAAATTATTTAGTTGTTTAAAATTTACGTTTTTAATTATTTAGAAAAAATATACTTTTAATTCATATTAAAATAATTACTCATGAATTTTATAAAATCTTAACAATTTGAATAACTTACCGTGACTAATGATGCGGCTATGCTTACACATGGTGAAACCACCGTTTTCAAACATCGGTCGTGGACGACAAAATTGCAAACTGAAAGGATTAAAATTAATAAAAAGTTAGTAAAATCAATTTTAATCAAATGCAAAAAAAAATCCTTAAATAAAGTTGCTAAGAAGAGAACTTAAAAATAAAAATATGAGTTACGAAACTTTCAACCAAATAATAATTTGTTGTTAAATATATTTTACGCATAAAATACAATATTAAAATTATTTGATAATTCAGTTTCTAACGAATACAACTGAGTGCGTCTAGCAACCGTTCAATCTGTAAATCAACGGTACTAAAATAACTGATTTACAATAAATAAAAATCCGACCATTTCCCAAATGAAAAAAACAACCACCATACTACCTGTATAAATATGGGTTTCAAAATGATAATTGCTGGTGATTTTTATGAGCTCGTTTTATTCCTAAAATTATCTTAAAAAAATAGTTTAAAATAAATTTTAAAAATTTTGACCCATACTTTTTTTAAAACTGGTTTTATTCTGGTTGCAAAACGTTTTACTAATTAAAAAAATGTTGTTCGTTGAATTTTAATCTCGTTTACTCAAACGTCTATTATGGCCTCCGAAGTAGCTTAAATGTAGATTTAGAAATATAACGCTAATGAAATTGAATATTTCAAACGCGAACATTTTGGATTTAAAAAAAACAGTAATAAGCAAATATAGTGGTAATAGTTGAGTCAGCACATCCTCGTTGCGAATTTATTATTCATTATACAACGAGAGTGACACCAAAATACACTAGCGTAGCTGCTACTAGGTGGGCTTTTCAAGTGTACCGGTACTCGCAAATTTTCCTTCTCATTTCTAATAATAATAAAAAAAGAATCAAAGAAAGGACGCTGTTTATTTCTTAAAGGTAGAAACATAAACAATGAGAATGAAAACTTTTATCAACTTTGAAAAAAGCTTTAAAGATGTTTGTTTAAGAAAGGATAAAATTAAGCAAAAGTCTTTGAAAATAAATTAGTTTAAAAAAATATTTAAACAAAGTTTTTTTTTTTTCTGTTTACGTTATATTTCTATTTCGAGACGTAGGAAATATATATTTAGCTGACATCAATTGAGTGAGATGTATTTCAAACGTGAGATTTTAGTTTCAAATCGACAGAATTGTAAAAAAAAAAAAAAAAAATGGCTGTGCTCATTACGTATTAAAATGGGTTACTAGTACCGTATTCGAGTACAGTAGGATTCGAGCGCACTGCTCATTTAAAGACAAAATTATGAAAACGTCTAATGAACAGCTGCTATATACTGTAAACATTAATTATAATTATTTCGTTGATATCAAACGTTTTGAACCTCCTTTTCCGTTGATATCACCTTAACTTTTAAATTCATTCCTTATTCTAAATCCATGTTGCGGAAATCAAAATTCTGTATGAGGTTAAAAAAATTTAATTCGCTAAATCTAGATTTAAAAATCATGAGACAATAAATTCATCGTTAACAAAAAAAATAATGATATTACGAACGGCAACCGCACTAGATCAATGTAATAACTGCGAAAACTTTTTCGATTGTTTTTAATTTTTTGAATAATTATTACTGTGACTATTTGTACATCTAGACCTCGCTCAATTTTCACTAATCTCCGCTCTGCATCCTTGTATATTCAAAGTTGCGTCTTCGTCAGTTTCCTTCGGTTTTTTTTTTTTTTTTTTGCCCATTTATACAAAAATTATTTGTTTTCGAAACATTAAAAAAAAAATTACTACCAAAACCCTGTTCTGCGCCGTTTTATTTTCGGTATTAATTGCATCATTCGTACCACCAGATCTCCGCGATTTTTCCTCGCTTTTTCAAAATTGAATCTTTGCCTGTTTGTTTTCTTTCAATATGTATACAGTATTCCTGTTTTCAAAGGGCTTTTATCAATTTTTACAAACATAAAAAGCGCATGTTTTCAAAGCTTTTTCATGCACCCCGCATTATTAATAACATTATAAACAATACTGTATTTTTTTTTTTTTTTACTTATATTGTACGTTTATTAATTTTATTGAGTGGAAAAAGAAATTTACTAGCAGAAAATTTTGGTACAGTGACGTATGTTTTAGCATTTACATAATTTCTTATGGCAAATTGTTATCCATGCACTCTGCCTCCCTTATCTTTTTAGTATCGTACCGGTATCTATGATGCAAAGCGAGGCATACGAGGGTTTGCAATTGTTTTTGACCATATGCATGCGTAAGAAATAGAAATGTTCCTATAGAAAATTGAATAAGGCTAACATAATGCAATTCACTTTGCATCTTTTTAATTTACATTACGTTTTTTTTTTATTTTTCTTTTTTCAGAACGTAACTAAGATGCAAAACCAACTCAGGGTGTCCAATTTTACAAAATTTGACTACAGTAGTTTAAATTTTCAAAACTATTTTGTTGCGCGGAAAATATAATACAGAAAAAAAGTAATCTCATTATGAATAAATTTTTTTTTTTTTTTTTACATTCTAAAAACGGAAATGCGCTTATCTCGCATCGGATGTTATGGTTGTCGAGCGCGTACACAAAATCACAAACACAATTAATATTTCGACTGAAAACTACGCATAGTTCGCGTAGATATTTTTAAATTTTAAGACTGAAAAGTTTTGAAAATGGTAAAAACCTCCTTTTTTTTTCCTTCTTTTCAAATTAATTCAAATGAGTGGCAAGGAGCTAACTACTAATCTATTAGAGTTAAAAAAAAAAAAAAGTCCCGTTATTAATAGCTTAACGACACTCTTTTGTACGTTTTATGGAATTGAGTGTATAGAGCTTAACCTTAAAAGATCGGCAGATTAGTAACAGAATTTTAGTAGGAGAAATGAGGGCATCGATTCAAATATGCCGAAACTAAGTCAGTGTTTCTTCAGTGACCAATATGATATTTTTAGAACACATCAAAGCCGCTGCGTTCTATTTTGACATATAAATTATTATGGTAAACACATCGCGATCACAGTCCAACCATGTTATATAAAAAAAAAAAAAAATAGAAGATTATTTTTGTGACTAAAATGTTTTCTATAGGAAGAAGTTACTCAATAGATGAGTAAAATAACCTACTATACCTTTCAAGCTAATACACATTTTCGAATTGACTATTCTTAGATATATTATATGCCTATCAAATTTAAAATTGATCATCAATCGAGAAGTAGAAACAAAATAAGATGAAAGTACCACCTAATTAAGCTATTTATTTCCCATATTTACCACCTTTAAAATGGCATAAAAGCAAAATTATTTGTAAAAACTGCAAACTTTTAAAATTGAACACCTGAGTACTCGGATTTCTTGTGATTTTTCGGGCATTTTATGTACCAAACTAAAGTGGATGGCGCTTCCATTCTTTTTGGTTGCCATAACCCTGTGTAGCCAAAATAAAATCTTTTTTAAATAAAATAATGTTCAGAAATTCAATTTTTGAAAATTGGCATTTTCAGTCTTATTTATTTCCAGTACTGTACTCTTATTATCTTCTTCATATATTTTTGCTATTACCCAGTGATCTAGATTTATTTAATCTTCGCATTACAGCGACCGGTGTAATGGTTTGATTCTAGAAATTGGTATTAGATCTTGTTTGACAGAATTTAATCTCGGTTAGTAAAAAAAAAGAGCTCATGAGAAGTTCACCAGTTCCTGAAGAATTCTTTTAGCAGCAGACGTAACAAACTGAAATTTAGTGTAAAATGAAGATTAAAATAATACTGGACCATAAAATATTAAACGGCATTTTAGTCCATAAAAGTCGTTTTAAATTAAAAGGGTAAATGACTTGGTTTCTGCGTAGATAATTCTTTGAAATGTCTGCATTATCAGCGTTTTCACAAGCTGCATTCTTTTGCACCCGTCCCATTTTTTAAATATTTGTTGTACGCTTTGGGAATAGGAGCGGTGTTGTTGTTACTCTTCAAAATGTTTGTTTACAATCAGACGACTTAATATGTTGCGTATATTTGAATGGAATATTTTGCGCTTGCGTGGGAAAACGTTTTAATTGATAGTTTCTAGCTAATTAGTGCGCGCAGTCCAGCAATTTACATTTTAAATATTATTCTCCTCGCAATAATTATTCTTGATTTTTATCTTTGACTTGAACGAGACAATTAACCTATCATTAATTATTTCGAACTTTCTTCTATGGTTTATAGTTTTACCTCCTTTTTTTAATCCGATTTAAAATTTGGCTCGTAACTTTAAATCTTTGAAATAGTTGTTAAAACTCAATTATTTAGAAGTTCGCTGGCAACGAAATCTGACAGTGTGATGTTGTAACGGCTGCAGTTGTGATCACCCAACCTCATTCACAGAGTCGGTCCATTTTTAAACCTCACCCGGCAGTATTATTACTATTAGGCTCGTATAAAGCAAATTTACTTACTGTATGAGACAGCGTTTACTTTAATTTTGTTTATACCTGTAATAATAATTCTTACTAATTAAAATTAATACATAATAATTAACAAATAAATTTTCTAAACAATTTATATTAACGTTTAATATTTGATGAATGAATTTTATAGGGACAGTAGAAACTCCATTAACCAGATGAAAGGCAGTGGGCAGTGGAAAGCAGCAAAATGACATACCGGTACCGTAAAATGTCGTTGCCATCAGAAGATCTTACTTTATCTTATCCTCAATTTAGCCTGATTTTAGTTTTACCATCTAAGTTTTACTAATAAAAGTTGAAAAGAAAAAGCAGATAAATGTACTGCCCATGTATAGCGAATTTGGGAGCCCGCGCCTACACATCCAGGGTGACATTCGGATTTCTCGAGGCTCTCTGTATTCCCCACTAGCTGTCCCTATAAACCTGAATCAGAATGGTGCAGCAAAAACCGAATCAGCAACAACAATTAATCTAGATTAGGAAATTCGGTAACAATGAAATATGAGCCTTTCTCTTCTCTCGGCCACATTTAGCTCTAGTAAATGGTTGCTTTTTAATTAACTCTATAACCTACAGTAGTATACAATAGTCAAGCATTCGTGGCTCGGCTATATCCGCCATCGAATACGCGCTCATTACTTCTTACGTGTAAATTAATATCCTTACAAGAAGAGTACTAGATTCGGGAATTGATAAAAGCCTCGGCGAAAAATACAAGCAGCGTCAAAACCAGTGTTTGAAACTCTGCCACATAATCTTAATCGATCCATTTAAAAATAATACTTTAGGTTTTGATTGCAAATAATAATTGTTGTAAAATATTGCTGCTGCTCGGTTTCTTATCGACAGATAAGAAAAAATTTTCATTTAACCAGATAAAATTAGATTACCTTCTTAAGAAAACTTGTAAAATTGTATGCAGAGTTCAGCATTAAGTGAGCGGGCGAGCAATTATAGGGGCAATTATGTTCTGGCCTTTGGAGGCTCCAACCAATAAAAATGGTTGCTAACAAATACATTTTTGATTTTTGATGCAAATTTCAAATTATGCTGCTTTAGACAAAATATCTTGAAAGTGATGGCCACTGTTCTCTACGCATCGGCCAAGGGTGCCGATGCTACCTCGTACTTTCCCCGGAGTTGACATCCCGTTGGTTAGCGCGTTTAACCGATCTAACACCCTATGATTTTTGTTTTTATTTTATGGAGGTACCTCGAGGCAAAGATTTTTAAACATTGCCTCACAAACCTGCATCATCATTCTGAAGAATGTTTTTCGGCAGAAAATATCCCGAATTCCAGTGGAATTTTATTTATTTCTATACTTGGACTATACTAGAACTATACTTGTCCTGGGACAAGTAAGAGATAAATAAAGAGACGAAGACCGGTGACACCCGAGTCTGGAGCCCGTGAAAAACGCTTTTCCACATGTTAAATTCAACATGCGGAGCGCAATGTCAGAAATCAGTTGCATCAGGGCATAAAAAACAGTAGCCATCACCTTGAAGCTATTTTGTTTAAAGCTGCATACATTTGCATGTGCGTTCTTTCACCATCAAAAAATATAAACTTTGTTTATCCGCAATCATTTTTTCTTTTATTCGCCATTCTGTACACGCAAATTTTGCAGTACTGCCCCGACAATTATTAAAATGATTTTTATTTGTTTTTAAAAAAGGAAATCAATCTTAAAAAATTCTTTCGCTCTTGATCAAATAAGATTTAATTCATAATTATTATTGTCTTACGAGCTTAATTACATTTTCTTTCTTTCTTTCATTAAAATGATCGGCGCGCATATGAGAAATTGGGCTCGATTCATTATGATTATGCTGTAGGTAACTTTAGTCGCGGCAGGCGATTACCATGGCGACTCAGGTAACTGATCGAGAACCAACGTCAGATTTTCCTTAAACGACATCTGAAATAACACTCAAGACGAAATTCAGTACGGAGAATACATGGCGCTCACTTGGTTCCATTAAGCTTATTATCCTGTTAATAATCGCACTCATCAAATCGACTTTAACTCCCAACAAACAAAGCTTCGTATTATTTCGCTGCCGGCCAATTTATTAATCTAAATTAAACCACTTTAATTTTCACGTAAAATCTCGCTATCCAATATCAAAAAAAAAAAAAAAAAAGATAAGTTGAAATTTCCCCAAACCGATATTTCTCAGAGTCATTTTTACTTGACTCAACGCAAAAATGTCATTTAAAAAATGCGATTTCATTGTCAAAAATTAAATTCGAAAATAGGCGTTTCAACCTTGAAAAAAAAAAAAAATTAAAAGTAAATTATTCGGTAATGTTTAAGCAAGAGCAACAAAGCGTATGCACACAGTGCTCAGGCCGCGGAAATGACAACTTCCTTGTTGACTATAATAATCTACTTGTACCAACAAATTCACGCAATATCAAGTCAATTTCTTAAATACTTTTTTGAAATTCGTTTCATTAAACATTTTTTTTTTTTTTGGGAAAAAACGAGGTTACGTTCACATTCCTTAATTTAACATTATGCTTGACTTTTTTTGTAATCTAAGTTTGTAGCGTTTTAAACCTATCATCTTTTTTAAATGTATTTTCTTGTTTTATAAACAGAGTAAGCACTATTTTTTTTTCTCCTCCGCTTTATCTTTACTGCAATTTTCGTATAGAAAGCACAAAAAATTATGTAAACATTACAGGCATTGTGGTAGTAATTTTTTTTTTTTTTTGCTTAGAAACATCCTGGACATTGTATCATTGGAATATACTTAACTTAAAATAAAAATGCGTTATTTTTTTTTTTTTGTAATGCTATAGCCTCGTCTCGATAGGAACTTCGAAAAATATAAACAAGGATACTGTACTGTAACTTAAATCGTAAAAGAAAAAAAATTCTGAATAAAACTTAAATTGAAATCGAGAAAGAGAACCAAATTAAAATTAATATGTACCGGTAATGTTATTTGCCGGGACCATAGAGGCGTTGATTTTACCCGTACTCGCCCCAAGCGCAAAATAGGAGCCCCACAAACTCCATGGGGCCACCCAAAGTATAAATACGGCCTTGTTACCCACGATGAAAAGATTTCACCGGCATTGCCACTACAATGTCTACGCGATTTTGCAAAGAGATTTTTCATAGCTAAAATTATAAACTCGCTCCTTTCATTTCCTTTGAAAAAACGAGACAAATGCCGGCACTACATGCAAATAACTAAGCCTAATATTACGAAGAATGCGAATTAAAATTCCGCAAACTATCAATTTCGCATTTCCGTACACCTATTCATATTCGCAGCTAATCGCGAGTAAAATCTTACACAATAATAACTTACTTAAAAACGAAACGAAAAAAAAAAGGGGAGAGAGGAGGAGGGGGTAGAACCAACAAAAAAAAAAGTGTAAAATGAGGTTTTAGTACGCGCATGCGTATGATTAATAAGATTTGAGTTTATCTAGAGAGGATTATTCACGTTATCTCTTCCAATACATTTGATGCTATAGTACATCTACCGTAGAAGAAAGAGAGAGGGAGAGAGTCATACACGCTACTATTCCACTTTAGCCACTGAACCATTTTTACTCTGCTCTTTTTTAGATCTCGTACCGCTGAATGCTTCTGCGGATGCTGCAGCTGAAAATACCATGCACAAAACATTCGAATACACAGTATTAATATATTTTTACTCTGAAAAATTCGAAACACATTTCGCACTCGTCAATTATTGTTTATATAAATACTGTAATGAACGGGGGAAAATATAATTTTAAGGCGGTGGAGAAAAAAATATTATTATTATACAGTGTAAAACCCCAAACATTTGAAAATCGAAAAAATGTCTTAACGAAAATTTATTATTGACAAATAATTTTCAGCCCCAATATTTTTCCCGGTTCATTTTTATATCATTATTAAAATTAATTACTTAAACAAAAAAAATTTTTTTATTAAAAAAAAATTAAATTAGAAAAAAAAAATTTTTTTTTAAAAATAAATAATGTTTACCTTCGCATATAAATCCCTGTCCTATTAATCCCCACAACATATCCGTGCAATGATGACAGTAAGTCGGTTTATGAAAGGTTTTCTTACTAAAAACGTGACCGTGGCCGTAATTTTGCTCCCTAGAAGCGGTCGTGTGTGGATCGGCGGGAATTGACGCCATAGAGGCAGCAGCAGCAGAAGCCATATTGCAGTGCACTGATAGATGAACAGTCGCCACGCATATACACATATACCTTTGAACGTACACACGCACTCGCACAAACTTTTTCTCTTATATTCGCAAAAACCCCAAGCTGGAAAATAAAAGATAAACGGTGAATATATATATATAGAGAGAGAAGGAGTAGGGGTGGGGATATATAAATATTATCCACCGCCAACACCACCAGCAGCACAACCCGGATTCACGAACAATCGAGGCTTCTCAAACTTGAGTAGCTTAATAACGCCATCTTCGTTTTCTTCTTATTAGAACCGTGATAATGATAACGGGCGATCGTCATCATTATCATTATTAATGTTGATTGTGAGTGTTATATCCGTTTTCGATGATGGAATCATGTCGTTGATTTTGTTGTGTGTTGGAAGAGCCGAAAGATGCTGCTCTCTTTTATCGACGGGCGACTGGATGAATCCGGCAGCCGCAAAACGTAAATTTCGAATTAACCATCGCATCCATCCCTTTCTCTTCCAATGCGAGGGATGAAAACGCAGAATCTTCGCGCTGATCTCAGAGCCACGCCTTCTTCTCCCGCAATGCGATGATCAACCTTTCTACCGCGAGTCGCGCGTTAGCAACCGACAAAAAATGCAGGTGCGCCACCTTTTTTTTTTTTTTTTTAATAAAATAAATAATAAACAACGCTTAGTTAATTATTGTTTTATCGTTATTAATCGTAGTATTATTTTTTAAATTGCGGGAAAAATTAAAGATTGATGATTTACTGATTTTGTTAAAAAAATTTTAATAGCTTATTAATGCGATATGTAAATTTGATAGGTTGAAAATCGATTCCGCATCATTTCAAGGGAAAGGGTTCGATAGCAGCGCCACTTGCGGTGGATGGGTTTTCACTATGGCATTGGACTTTACTATAATTATGAGCTTAAAGGGTGTATTTTATTCAAAATTATTATTAATTTATAGTATAGAATTATTATTATTTGCAAAACCGCTTTGCTTAAAATTTTTTAAGTTTGGAGTAATAAATATTAAAAAATTGAGATTTAAAAAAAAATCCAAACAATTATTAACCGAACAAACATTGTGTTTTATTTACAAATAAATCCAGTTGACAACCAATAAGAAATTTTATTAAAAAATTATAATATTTAATTTTAATAATAATAATAAAAAGTTTATATTTTAAAACCTTTTATTTTTCGTATTTGACTTTTTACCGTGTCCCTTTCGATTTTTTAGATATTCTTTTCTATCTTTATCTTTTCGTTTTTTAAATATCTCTTCTTTGGTTTTAATTTCATTTCGGGCTGGTCGTCTTCCTTGTTGCTTATTGTTATTTTTATTTTTATTGTTTTGTTTTCCTTTTAAAAAATAAAATCAATATTAATATTTATTGAAAAAATTAAACATACCGGTACTGCATTTACCTTTGAATTTTGAAGGTTTGAAAGATTTCTTGTCCTCGTTTTCATTTTCACTATCTGAATCGTCACTTCTATTACCAAATTTAGATTTCTTCTGCCATTCTTTATACCTTAAGTTTTCATTTATATAGATTAATACTTTTAAATACTTGTTAAAAAATTTTGTTTGCTTACAAATTGGTTTTGTAAGAAGCCGGGATCCATGCACCACTTTCAGTTTTAATTTTTTTAATTGTTTTTTCTTGTCCTCCAGCTTGAACAAATTTTTTCTTCTTTCGATCCCTACAAATTATTAAACGCGAAAACAAGAAAAATTAAATTCTAATATACATTTTTATTTACAATTGTGTACCATTTCTTTTGAACTGCTTGATTTTTCATTCTTCTGGAATCATCTTCTGTTAAATCAAGGACCGCCCCGTTTGCTTGCTGTACAAAAGTCGGTTTGTCAATCTCCAATCTGAAAATTTGTCAATCTTTTATATATTTCTATGTTGTATTATTTCATAACAAACCCATGTTCGAAATGATGATCAGATGATTTATAAGGAATATAAAATTCTTTATCTTTAAAATCCGTCAGCTTTTGTTTCTTCTTCTTCGGTGAGAAAACTCCACCATCTTTTCGTTTTTTCGAATCGGAAACAATAACCGAAAACGCATTCTTAAATTTAAAACAAAACTTAATAAAAAAAAATTAAAAATTGAATTACACTTTGAAATTACCTCTATCTCTTTTTGATCAGCGTTTTCAATTTTAGTTTCGTTAATGACTTTATCCACTTCATTAATTTTTTGCTGATAATTCGCGATTGATTTTGAATGGCGTGATCTTATTGTCTTCATGACAGCAGAACCAGTAGTTTTTGAGGTTGCCCCAATTTCAAAAATAGTCTAAAAGACAAACAAAATTAATTTTATTAAATTTAAAATAAAATTACAGTAATTGCATTTACCGCCTGGGGTTTATAAACTTTCATCAATTCTAGCATCTTTTTTCTTTCATCAGTATTTTCTAAATCAGCTTGATCTAGAATAATAAAGATTTATTTATCAAAACGACAATAAAAAAAATAATATTAAATTTTCTACCAAACACTGGATGAATTTTTAAATTAAACAGCTCTGGTTGGGCTTTCATTCTTTTGACAGATTCTGTAGATGGTAATGGTCTTGATCTTAGATATTGCTGATATCCGTTGCTACATACTTTTTTCATGTTTTGCTAAAAATTATTAGATCGTAATTATTTAACTAAGTTCAAAATAAATTAAAAATTTTTCAATGTTTACCAAGTCTACTAAACTGCTATGCCAAATTTGAAGAGTTTCATCATTTTCATCAACCACAGATTGAGGAACAGCACCAAACATACCATTCCAATCTAATTCAATGTTTAAAAAACAATTAACGTCAATTTATAAAAAATTCACTGTAAAATGTATTCAATTTAATGTATTACTTTCATCTTTTTTTGAACCACTCGATAGTTTCAACTTATTTCCAAGGAATAAATACAAATCCAAAAGATAAGGTATTTCGTCCGATGACACCAGGGAATATGCAGTTCCAAATCGTCCAGCTCTTGCTACTCTCCCTTTATATTAAATATTTTGGCGGTGTAAATTACATGTACAAGTTTTTATTTAATTTACTCCAAAGCGATTATACTTTACCTACTCTGTGGACAAATAATTTGCTCTTAGCTGGAAAATGAAAATTGATAACATTGTCCAATATTGGGATATCAATTCCACGTGCAGCAATATCTGTAACTAATAAAACCGAGACTTTTTTTCGTTGAAACTTAAGAATATTAGCTTTTCGAGCATGCTGATCCAAACTGCTGTAAACATAAGTACACGAAATGCCAGCTTTTTCTAAAATCTAAGCAATATTAATTAGCTAAAAATTTATCAAAAAAAATTTTTTTTTTAAAATACCATTGCCAAATATTCAATGTGATGTTTAGTGGCCAAGAAAATAGCAGTCAATTCTTTTGCCTGAATAACCACCCGTAATAAATGCATTAAGATAGCAACTTTATCTTCAGGCCGACAACCAAAAAACGCAGTCTATATTAATTTAACCATTAAGCTATAAATATTGAGTGAATTAAGTAATAATAAGCAACTAGATATACTGCACCTTTAAATTTTCGTTCAGTTTTGTATCGACATCTAATCGAATAAGCATTGGGTCGCAAAGACCCGCTTTGGCAAATTCCACTAAAGACTTTGGAAGAGTTGCAGAAAAGAGAACAGTTTGTCTGGTCTCAGGTAGACGATGAATAACTTCTCTTAATTGATCTTGAAATCCCATTTCAAATAATCTTAATTTATTAAAATGTTTCAATATTAATTTCTTTTTTTAAAAAAAGTTTAAAAATACCTGTCAGCTTCGTCAAATACTACGTATTCAATTTTATTTAGTTTCAAATCCATTTCCATTACTAAATGCAAAAATCTTCCTGGTGTAGCAACTATTCTGAAATATTAATAACAAATAGTTTACTAGTAGTAACTTCATTAAATCTCATATTTTATTGCAAATTTACATGTCAGGACTTTCGTGAATCGCCTCAAATTGGTCATCCATTCTATAACGACAAAGAAATACTATTTAAACTAAACAAACTTTAAAAATTTACGACATACTTGTCTCCTCCCAAAATACCAGCTGTTCTCAGATTGCCAAATTTACCTAACTAGTTAATTTTAAAAAAATTAATTTATTGTGTAAACAAAATGTAAACTTATTGAATTTACATCTCTTATAAATTTCAACGTTTGAAGAGCCAATTCACGGGTAGGAATCATTATTAAAGCCCTGGCCCCAGCTGCCGCACTTCTTGATAGTAACTTTTCAAACATTGGAATCAAAAACGCAGCTGTTTTGCCACTTCCAGTTCTAGCCATAGCCACAACGTCTTTTCCGCTCATAATTATAGGAATACACTAAAGCAAAACAAAATTATTTAAAAACCCTAAAAATCAAAAATTAACAGCTATTCAATGTACCTTTCTTTGAATCGGAGTTGGAACTTTGTATCCTTTTTTCATGATACCGTTAAACACAAAATTAGAAAGCCCTGAAAAAAAATGTTCCGGTATTTTTTTTTAAATATTTAATAATTTATTTAAATGTTCTTACCCATGGCTTGAAATCCTCCAGACTTTTTGTTTTTTTTATTTTGTTTAGATACCATTTCTCTAGTATCTAACTCGGCTTCCGATTCATTTCCGTCCATTTCGACCGGTTATCTTATTCGATTTTAATATTGAAATTGTTCTTCAAACTGAAACTTTTAAAAACAACGTAATTATAACATTTCTTTCATTGTTATCTACTAAAAAAAATAATTCCACGGTTTGATTTGATTATGTTTAACAGCGTACTACTTGTACTAGCACGTGTGAAAAACACATTTTACTTGTAAACAGTAAAACACTGTGTCTATTGCATTTCCAAATTTATTCAAAAGTATAATAAAGATTATTCAATCAAACTTGATTTACTTACTGTGATATTTATACTACTTTAATTAATATAAATGAAATTAATTAATTTAAACTTACACAGTTGGGTTCTCTGTGGATTTTTCTTGTCTGCAGCAGACAGCAAACATACTTCCGCTTTATTAAACTACTTCCGAATCAACTTCAAGTCTGTGCACGACGTAATCAGCCTTGGACGGACATTGATAACCTAATAACAATAATAATTATTATTAAGATATTGGTTAATTTAAATTTGTATTCATAATATAAAATTCGGGATTAAAATTTTTCATTTGATATATTATTTATCAATATTTTTGTTGGTATGTACTACTGTAAATACTAGAAAGCTTGACTGGATTGTTACCTCAAGTTGTTGGTATTGCCAGTCTTTACGCTAAAATTTTAGAGGTAAGTTTAACAAGTGAACGATATAAAATAAATATCCGTAAAATTATTTTTAATTTAGATAATGGCTTATCCGGGAAAAAAATCTGCGGTAAATAGCATTCCACCAAGGTGGTTAAAGTGTCCCAGAAAAGCATCTGATCTGATTGAAGGTTTGTGTTTGGGGGATCATTATTAATTATTTTGACGTGCATTTTTGAGAATGAAATGTTTGTGTAGGAAAATTTTTAGCTTTTAAGACTCCCTTAAGTAACCATTATGATAAATTTATCTCGGAAGAATTTCGATTTTATCCATCGATGTTGTTATCCTCAATGAGCAGCTACAAGGTAAAAATTTCGTTTTGTCCTATACTGTACATAATTCTTTTATAATTAATTAAGTTTGTAAAACATTGACTTTTAAGGTCAAAATTGGGTTGTGGATTGATTTGACGAACACTTCACGTTTTTATGATAGTGAAGATATTGAATCGGCGGGTACTAAATACGTGAAATTGCAATGTAGAGGGTAAATTGCGTTAGCTGTTTTATTAACGCATTTACTGTACAGTATTTAAAAAGTTCCTTTTTTTATTCTAATATCAGTCATGGAGAATGTCCATCGGAAGAACAAACTAAGACTTTTATTGACATCTGTAATAACTTCACCGCCAAACATCCGCATGAAATTATTGGTACACGGGATTAATATACGTCGTTACTTATTGACCTGTATTCTAATTTTTTCATTATAATCAGCTGTACATTGCACACACGGTTTTAACAGAACTGGATTTTTAGTTTGTGCATATTTGGTGGAAAACCAGTCATGGAGGTACGCATTATAATTAAATTGATGTTGCTATAATATTAATTTTTTAAAATCTTTGTTAAGCATTGAAGCTGCAGTTGCTAGTTTTAGTAAAGTACGCCAACCTGGTATTTATAAGCAAGATTATTTACATGAATTGTTTAATCGATATGGTGACGTCGTTGATACACCTGCTCCAGTTATACCAGATTGGTGTCTCGGTATGTTTTAATTCGTAACATTTGTAAAAAGGCATTTATTTAAAATTTGCCGTTAATCTTACTTAAGAATATGATGACCGAGAAGATGATGATGGCGAAGGCGAGCGAGACACTTTGAGGAACTCTGATTGCGATAATGATCGAAAGAAGAAAAGAGAAATTATTAAAAAGGTAACGTACTAAGAAGATTAACTTAAAAAGTTAATTATTAATTTATGTGGTTTTGTTAGAATCCTATATTTATGGAAGGCGTTCCCGATGTTGTTCCCATTACTCCACCAAAATTATTACAAATACAAAGCAAATGTCAAGCGATGTGTAGTTGGAAAAGGTTGCTGAAAATGTTTGCTTTTAATATATCATTAAATTAATCAAATTAATATCCTTTAGCAAAGGATTTCCTGGTTCTCAACCTGTTTCAATGGATTGTAATAACATTGCTTTATTGCAGAAAATGCCGTACAAAGTCAGTTGGAAAGCTGATGGCATAAGGTATGGAGCTTTTTGAATTGATTGATAATAATTAATCAAATATTTAAATGAAACTTTAAGATATATGATGCTAATTGATGGGGAAAATGAAGTATACTTCATTGATCGTGATAATTGCGTGTTTCATGTTTCAAACATGAAGTTTCCAAGGAGAAAAGCTCCACATCAACACATAGAAAATACTCTTCTGGATGGGGTAAAGTTTAAAAATGCTGTGTTGTATTTCATATTTTAAAATCCATTAAAAATATCGTAGGAGATGGTTATAGATCATATCAAATCCAAAGCACAACCGCGATATTTAATTTACGATATAATCCAGTTTGAAAAGCAAGAAGTCGGAAAAGCTGATTTCGATCGAAGACTGCTGTGTATAAACAAAGAAATAATCGGAGCTCGTCAACAAGCGCTTTCTGAAGGAAAAATTGACCGCGCGATTGAACCATTTGGTGTTCGTTTAAAGCCATTTTTCGAGTTGCAAATGACTAAAGACGTATTAAATATTAACACTTGCATTATAATGATAATGTTCCTTGTATGCTTTCTTAAAATATATTCTTTTTATTATTTCAGTTATTGGATAATAAGTTTACAAGCCAATTAAGTCATGAAATCGACGGGTTAATTTTTCAGCCAGCAAAAGATGTAACTTTTAAATGTTTATGATCAATAGTGATATAATTTTAATGCTGTATTATAGCCTTACGTAGCTGGACGTTGTATGTCGGTGCTGAAATGGAAACCTCCTCACATGAACTCAGTAGATTTTAAACTAGTTATACAAAAAGTTGAAAAAGAAGGGTATGATTCTTGCAATTACATCTTGTTGGTTTTTTTTTGTATTTGTTAAAGAACATAATTATTCGAATACAGAATGAAAAGAGAAAATATAGGTTACTTATTTGTTGGCGGAATGGATACTCCATTTGCAGTTCTTAAGGTAATTTGCTAACTATAATTTTGTTATGTTTATGTATTGCTGTATTAATAAAAAATTAATTTTTATACCAGTTAACAAAGGATTTGCATAAGTACGACAAAAAAATAATTGAATGTAAATATGAAAAGTCGTGGTGGGTATTTATGAGAGAAAGAACGGATAAATCTTTTCCAAATAGTGTTCATACTGCTCGAGGTAACGTAACTTGCGCAACTTGTTTGTTTTGCATTTTAATCACAATAATGAATACAATTTTCAGCCGTTTGCGAATCAATAATCAATCCAGTCGATAAAGAAAAACTATTACATTTTATTGATAGTTACCGATTTGGGGTAGCTAGACGCCCTGCAGAAACCTGTTCAACCGAAAGACCTGCCAAAATTATGAAAACAAACTAATTTTAAGTTTTATATCGTTATTTTTAAATTTTATGAATCTCATTAGCTCACACGTTAGATAATTAAGCTACATTTTGAGGAGAAACTGACATTTTTCATATGTAGTAAAATACATTACAACTCTTTAAGAAAAATGGTGTGTAATCTATGTAAAGTATGCTAGTGTATCATAATGTCAAGACTTTATAAATTATTTCGTTTCATTTAAAGTGTTTTGATTGGTATGTTTTTAATTCGTATAATTTGTGAACAAATAAGCAAACTAAGTTATATGCTGAAATTTTATTGAGTTACATTTTTTAAAATTAGCCTATATAGTTTTATTTAATTTTGTCAGAAAACAAACAGCTGTAAATATAATATTCTGAAGTTATGGGTGATGTAACCGATGTTTATATTTTAAACATAGAATGATTCGTTACTGGAAATTAAGTAAACTTGATTTTTGTTTTCCAAGATTGTATAAATTACTTCTATAAAATAATGTAAATTTAAAATATTGCGTTGTTGTATGATGTATAGGAGGGTTATGTTTTTTGACAAGATAGATTTTTTTAAATTTTGTGAAAATACCATAAAATCATAAATTTTTATGTCGGTTCATTGTGATTTTTTTTATTATTATTATTCTTATTGTATTATGGATTTATGTCTATATTCCTTTCAACAAAAAAAAACTGCATTAATACATTTGCGGAAATTAGTGAATTAAAAAACTTGAATTTTTTAACTACCGTAGTTTTAAATCAGGGTTTAAATCAAAGTTTGCATTATTTTTTTTAACTCATCAACTTTAACTTGATGTTATTCGAATGTTAAAGTTTGAAAGAGGCTTTGTTTTTCTTGGATCGTAAAATTAAAACATTTTCTTTCAAAATAACTTTTCTTCCGAATTTTTTATACTTAATTTCTATACATTTACTAACGATTTTTTTTTAAAAAAAAATTTATCCCTTCTGCAATATTTGATTCACCAATTAAGCTTACAATTAATTTTCTAGCAAAGTGTTCCATACGTATATCTCAACAATAGTCGATTTTCTATTGTTTTCATGCTGCCATGATTGCACTGCCTAATGATGCAATAATACGTTAATTATTTCTAATAATAAAATACATGAAAGCCCTGTCACAGATCTGCTTGCTTATAAAATTACGAGTACATGTACTGCCCATTACTTCTAATCTCTGGCATCATACATGGGGTAATAAGGTTGAGAAATGCGTGAAAGTTATTCATTGTAAGCCTATTCAAAAGCCCGCATTATTCTTTTCCTCTTTCAGTTCCCTTTTCTGCGCAAGTGACAACCAACCGACGTGAAGTTCTCTTAAGCTGGTCACCCTCTATAGGCTAACTGGGGCTGGGAGCCTTGGATATAAATTAATTGGTGACTTCATTATTTTGATAACTCACTTAATTCAATTTTGTTCAGTAATTACAAATTCTATTTTGTCGGGGATATTTTTTTTAAATTATCACTAATACTGTAATAAAGTAAAAAAAAAAAAAAGGGGGGGGGGGGTAGGGGAGGGAAATGTTTGTTACGTTTTACTAGAAACCATCTTCAAGAATTGGTAGCACCGCAGAATTATCATTTTCAGAGGAGGTCAATGCATTTTTGAAGAGGTCAACGTACTATGTGAATTACCCTGAACTTGAACACCAAGTTTGTCCTTGCCCTTATTTTCTCTTTTGTTTATAAGTATAAATATATCGGTAGATTTGTGTATATACTGTACGTGTATATAAAAAGTTTTTGACTTTTATTTTAAAACTGTTGACAAATAAAAGTGGGGAATATTACATTACCACTTACGTAACTCGCCAGCCTGACTACTAAAAGAATTTGTCATAAAAATAAATGTATAAATATGTTTTATCCCATATTCCTACTGGATGGAGATTTACTGTAGGATGGCTATTATTAATCTTTAGCATCTTTTTTATACTCCTAGTATTGTTTTATTATTAAAAATAAATATTTGAAGTACTATATTCATTAATATTAAATTAACAATACTGTACTATTTATCAGGTTTTTCTTCAACCACATTCCAAGTTTGAATAAAATTCTGATTATGTGCCAATTATTATAAAATTAAATAAGACAGAAGTGCTATAAAGTGTAACCAAGAATAATAATTAAACATGCGCAGAAATCAGTTCGACGACCTTCATCCACAATTTCACGTTATTGTTACTTAACGCTCTGTGAACCTTGACGGAGTTCTACCTTTACTTTGATGTGTTTTTGTACACGTCACTATAGCTATACCACTACTACCACCGTATCTTTTTTTTTTTTTTTTTTAAAGAAATCTGCGTATACCTGATGTATTATAAAAGAAAACGTGTTTGAGCATTCACATTCTAGGGGCCAATGACTGAGCGAAAATTACTTTTTTCAAATCTGATGGGTCACATCAGCATTTAGCATACCGATAGTGAGGAGTAAGCCTTTCTGCGCATATAGGCGTTCATCAAAATCCCACCTTTACCTGTAAGAGCTTGATGAAGATAAACATGAAAGTTGAAGCGTAAAAACAATTGAAATGTAACAAAATGTATACACGCTTCCTTGCGCGTTCTACACTACATAGATCGGGCCAAACCACATCATTTTACATTCTTACGAGCGTGAAACTTTATATATTTTCTTCTCAAGTTATAAACGCGTAACACGCATTGCACAATAAAAATATTATAAATTGAGAACAAAATCATTTTTCTTACTTTTTAAAATTTACAGTAAAACTTTCTAACGTTAAAGAATGCACGTGTAAAAATTTACGTGTAATAATGAGCATTCATACTCTTGTTATAAATTAATGTACAGTATATTTACAGCAAAAGCATTTATTAGAAGTATGTTAAACGATTAGCAATGCGATGTTCAACAGGATATGGGTTTCGCAATGTGAAGCGTAACTAACGTAGTCTACCTTATACGAATGTGTGTGACACATAATGTACAGTACGTCAAAAAATGAAATCGAGACCGACTGTATATCGCCACACGCTTTTCCAGATAGAAAAGATGTTTACTTTGACAATTACAATATTTGTATAGTTATTTATTATAAAGTCACCACTTGACGGCACATGAATTACACACCTTTATTGACTATCCCGACGTACAGTATATTTTGCATCTGCGTCTATTTACTAATGAATAATAATTATTATTTAATTCCCGCCGTGTTGGAAAATAAAATCAATGTAATGTTATAAATTATTTATTGTACATGAACATACTGTACAATTAATTAATGCAACTTTTTTTTATTATCATGTTGGAACAGGTGGTCAATCACTGATTTTTTTAATTCGTATGAAAGCAATAATAATATTGTTCATCATTCTGTTATTATAAGTTTGTTTGAGCGAAAATGTATTTATTTTTTGATACAATCATAAAAGCAGAGTCTGTTCTAATTTTACCTTACCACGCACCGTGACAGTCATTAAACTGTAATTATGCTAAAGTAAATTTAATACTATCGATAGATCATCAAATAATAAAATAATATTGTAGGCTACATGTATTGTAATATAAATTTTGATTTGCGCCAACTTTTTAATTAGTACAGAACTACCGTCATGAATATCGCAAGTATCATACTCGCATTTTGTAATATTTTGCGAATAAAATAATTTTACGTTTACATTTTTTTTTAAAAAAAGCTTTGCATCAAAATTATAAAAATCTAATAGGCTACTGTAACTACTCTACAAGTTTACACTGCATTTCATTAAATTGAAAAGAAAACTGCGATTGAGCAGTAATAAATACTGTAACTGATCGATGATAAATTTCTACAAATCAATAAGTGAATAAATACTTTAAAAATAATTTTAAAAATTAAAAGACCAAAGTGATACTGTATATGCATGAACAAGACTTCGTTGTTCACAGATAAACCATAATATTGGAACAACAAAAAAAAGACCAAAAGAGTTGAACTTCAAAAGAAGAAGGAAAAGAAGCTACAGTAAAACAAGTTTGGTAAAAAAAAAAAATCAAAACAGGAAGATTATTTTAAACATTTTCTTTATTTTCAATGCGAAGAAGGTTCAGGAGTTAGCAAAAAATAAAATAAGGTCTTTCGACCCACTTGAACCATGCACCTCCCACTCCATGGAATAGGCCACTGTTTGACAGAGGTATCTTTAATACCATGAAGTTGTAACCGAATTTTATTAGTTTATATTTAAATTACATTGCGTAATAATTATTAAAACTTTGTAAACAATTGCAACTCTCTAAATCTAAACTAAACTTGCCATATTCGCAATTTCCTACTAATTTTATCCACGTTGTGACGGGCCGAGGAAAGCAACAGCAAAACATGCCTGCTTGTCTCCATTCAACAAAAAAAAAAAAAGCTGATTTACAACTTTCCTTCTTCCTTTTGCCATTAACTTTTTAGCGACATTGACCAAGCCACGGCCCTACGTCACCAGCTTTTATCTTGTCGCTGCCCGCACTTCATGTGAAAGAAATAATAAATACGTTACTGTACCGATACCGGTAACAGAAAAAAACATCACTACCGGGTATAACTTACGTATTATTTTATTGATACTCGGCTAAAAATCTTATTTTTGACTCCAACTTTCACTAGAATTTAAATTCCATTAAAACCCGACAATATTATTATCTTCGAACACTCCCTCCACCCCCCTGTTTTACAGATCCCTGGCGCCCATTTGCCCTATATTATACTAGCTGTAAGCTCGAATGTACAATGACGCTGAAGTTTTAAGCTTTGATTCTAACATGATCGTCCATAAAATCACTCGAAAAATCGAGTTAACTGTAATTTTAATTTACTATTTATTTTATTTTTTATTCTGTAATTCTAGAATTTTGCTATTTTTTTTAACATTGCGATTTATTGTATCCCACTTTCAATAATTTTTCTTTTCTTTCGTCATTATTTATTATTACAATTACTGCATATGCAATTACTACATACTGCAGTAA
>JAQGAZ010000790.1:0-45509 GCA_034692225.1 Polydesmus complanatus
CTGCAGGATCCTGCAGACATTCTGCAGGAATTTTTCTGCATATTCTGCAGGATCCTGCAGAATCATTTTCAATAGGGCATTTTTACAAAATAAATTTATTGTCGATCGCGACTGAACAAAAATAAGCTACAGGTAGCAGAAGAGTAAAGACTGCGCAGGCAATAATAATACTGTACTGTATTAATGGCGAGCAATATGCGTATTGATTGCTACGTCATTACCTTCTTTTATTAGATTTTAACACTGATGAAGCAAAAAAAAAAACCTGAATTTTAATGACCTAATTTTTAGTTACCGTGTAGTTGAAAGAAAAAAAAAGGTGATGAAGCAAACAAGAGTTTCGTTTGCAGTTTACGTTTACGTTTGTTGTCGTTTGCCATCAGATGGCGGCAGTGCAAAAGATGAAAATCAGCTGATGCTTCAAATCTGCAAAGCTATTGGCGCCAAAATATGTAAAACGAATTTGTCACAGTTTTTAAGATTTAAGCATTGCATACTTATTAAAGTTATACTTCAGGCATGTAGTTAAATATCTATTTATTAGATTTTTAAAAAGGTTTTGTTTTATTTATTAGCTCGGCGGCGTTTGTTTTAATCAAGAACTACAATTAAAAAAGATGGCTAGTAACAAAGATGATGGAGGTTATCTTCTTCGCGATTATAAGTATTGTGCAGCTTACAATAATTTATTTATATTTTCATGAACTAATTATAAATTTTATGTAGCAATGACGAGCAACAATTATTATCAATGTGGCAGAAATTGTATATTAAAAAGCAAGATAATTGTAGACCTTCTGAATATAGCCAATGTTTAAGAGGATTCCTTCAGCAAATTGACATCGCAGGAAAAATGAAAATGTAACACGTTATTTTAACTTTTATAATTTTAAATTGAATTTGAAAATTATAGTTTTCAATGTGTAATGCATTTTATTTATTGAAGGTTAAATTCAAACACGGTTGATGAAATCTTACATTCTTACGGCAACAAGTATGCTGATGTTATTGACGAGACGAATGAAAATTTAGGTAAATTATTTATTTTTATTAATATTTGTATGCTTTATGTTAAGAATAGATTGTATTTCAGGAATGAATAACTTTTCTACAGACGCGTTGTCATTAGCCAAACTAAAAAGCATGGGTACTTACACTTTGAAAAAGAAAAAAAATAAATAAGCATACATTTTTATTCAGTGTATAATAAAATTTAACAGAGATAGAAAAATGGAATTCCGAATTGAAAGCAGAAGACATTTTTTGCAAAGTATAATGCAATATAGCAACTACAGTGATTTAATTGAACTTCTAGCAGTAATATATGAATAAATATTATTAGGTTGGAAAAATGGAACCCAAAACTGATGAAGATACGAATGAATTTTTTAAGAAATTGTCAGAGAATTGGAGAAATAACAAAACCGATTTCAATAAAATGCCATTTGAAGAGGCCCGAACTTCTATATTTTCCAATCCAGGCACTTCTCAACAGAGAATGTTTCCTATTCAAAAATCAACGGCTGATTTTGTGAAAAAGGTTTCAACGGTCAATACTTCAAGTAATAAAATATTTCACAGTGCGTATTAATGCATTATAATTATGCTGTTATTTGTTAAAAAGATTTAGGAACAAAGAGAAAATGCCCATCTCCTGATTTAAATGAACCGGAACCAAAACAAAAGGATTTTAATTCATTTAGAACAGCAAGAGAGCAGCTGGTAAACAATCTTATTACACTTTTGTTAACATCTAATGCATAGAAATAATTATATCTTATTTAAAATAAAACCTCTTATTTAAGATTGCAAATAGTAATAAAAATGGAAAGCAAACTTCAAGGGATGGAATTCCTGCTAATTCTAGTAGCATTTCAAAGAAACATCTTGGACCTAGACGAGGAAGTCTGGGCGGGCGTTTCATTTCACCATTATTATCTAAAGACAAGGAAGAATCCGATTCAACGTTTGTATAATATAATAGCCTTATTCAAAATTACTAAAATAAATACATTCAGCCTACTAAATACAATATCTAATAACTATAGATTTGTTCATTCGAAAGAGGGTACATTTAATGTTGAAGATGAAATATTAAAAAATATCGACAGTAAAATGATAGATTTAATTACAAGTGAGGTATTTACTACAACTTTATAATTACTTTTTTTTCACAACCATTAGTTTTTTAATTGATTTAATTATTCATTTGTTCTAAGATAATGGATCATGGTCCTCCAATAACGTGGGACGATATTGCTGGATTAGAATTTGCGAAGAAGACCATTAAAGAGATTGTTGTTTTGCCAATATTACGACCCGATATATTTACCGGATTGCGAGGACCTCCAAAGGGGTTGTTGTTATTTGGTCCACCTGGAACTGGAAAAACTTTAATTGGTAATTAATAATATCTATTAAATTATAAATAAAATGCAGCAAGTGGTTGAACGTTTATTTTTATGGTGTTAGGGAAATGTATCGCTTGTCAATCCAAGTCAACATTTTTCAGTATTAGTGCTTCATCGTTGACTTCGAAATGGATCGGAGATGGCGAGAAAATGGTTAGAGCGTTGTTTGCAGTTGCACGTTGCCATCAACCGGCAGTGATTTTTATCGATGAAATTGATTCCATTCTCACTCAGCGAAATGATTCGGAACACGAATCTTCCAGAAGAATGAAAACTGAAATTTTAGTGCAGTTGGTAAGAAGGTTTGCTTTATTAAATAAATTATTTTACTGTACTTAAGTCAACATCATTTGCTACGTGTGTGATAGGATGGCGCTACTACTAACAAAGAAGATAAAATATTGGTGGTTGGAGCGACTAATCGCCCTCAGGAATTGGATGAAGCTGCCAGAAGGCGTTTAGTTAAACGACTGTACATTCCACTGCCTGAATTAGAAGCAAGAAAACATATCATTATTAATTTGTTACAACATCAAGCTCACAGTTTGAGCGAAGAGAACATCAATGACATCGGGAATAAGACATCAGGTTTTAATTAATTTTTTTTAATTATTAAAAATTTCAATTCATAATTGTTATTAATGGCTTTTATATAGGTTACTCTGGAGCTGATATGGCCAACTTATGTAAAGAGGCTGCTCTTGGTCCCATACGTTGTCTGTCTTATGAGGACATACAAAATATTTCAGCAGATTTTGTAGGTTTTTTACAAAATTCTTAAACGAATTTCTCATTTGAATATTGAGAGTACAATATATGTATAACTTTTAGGTACGACCAATTTCATATAACGATTTTTTGGACGCTCTCCATCAAGTCAAAGCAAGTGTGTCAGATGCTGAATTAACTAGTTACGTAGAATGGAATTTAAAATTTGGAAGCAGTAGCACCAACTCTTCCTAAGTATGGGAGTCTCGCCAAAGAACCAAAGTATTAAAATACAGGTATGCTATGTTTTTAAATTATTACATCGTTATTATAACTCCAAAATCAAAACCATTTTAGTCAAAAACATTTCTGTTAAATTATAATTTAATTCAGTATAGATGCTCACAAAAGATAAATGCACATTATTAAATTGCAAAAAACAGTTTCATAATTTCAACCATTTTATAAGTCATTTAAATCAATTGATGGACCGACATATGGATGGCTGTCGCTCCAATAAGTATCAGGGGCTTTAATTTCAATTAAATGTGTGTTCGACGTTAACTTGGCAGTCGATTTATCCGTTGAGCTGAGTTCTTTATAATAGTGGCAATCATTCGCGGAAGCGTACGGCGGGGCTAACACGTCTAAAAATGCGGCGATTCCTCCTTCGGCAATTATTTCGTGCAAATTCGAGTCATTCGGCTTTAAAATACCGGGCTCATCGTCTACACCTAACACCATTGTATCTATTTTAGTAACCGGGATTGGATCACCGAATGACACTTTTCTTTCGTAGTCTGTCCGATTGTAGCTTTTAACACGAAGTTTGCCGTGTAGAACCTTGATTATTCCGTACATTCCGGGATGATCGTGCAAAGGGATTCGAGCCCCTTGCTTCACAATAAATATTCCCAAGGTGAATGCATCGTGTTTATATATATCGATGTAAGATACAGGCGGTTCATTACTTTTGGCTTCCCACGTTTCATTCTGGGTCAAGTACTCTGGAATCAAACCCACATCGGTCTTCTTCAGGATATTTGTCGTCGCCACTAATCTTGTTAAGCTATCCAGAAATAACGAACGATCATTATGAATTTGAGCAAACGTCTGGTGCGCTAACTTCGCTAATTTCTGAATTAAAGCCATGTGAAATGTATTGCTTTACCACAAGCGTCAGCTGCTTTTATAACAAAGATTCCTGCTTGGATACATTCACTTTTTTCTGAAGAATGTTACTGATTGATGAATTCTTGTTGAGTAGATTAGATAAGTTGAGCTTCACAAGAATGTTAGTTACACCATAATTATACTCTGTTCAATCCCAGCGCATTACGAGGGAAGCGATTATTTAAAAAAAAATCAACATTCGCGTGGTCATTTTGCATCATCATAACAACAGACGATGAAATTCCCCTTTTTTTTTGGTCGGATTTACGCAGAAATTTAAAAGCTGTGATTGGCCAATTGCAAAATATGGTACGCGTGCCTTTTGTTGATTGACGTTGATAGGAAAAGACCTTGAAATCTCCAATAATGTACAATATTATTATGGTTGATATTTTGGCCGAAAGCGGCGAAAGAGAACCTTGACAAATAAGTTAATAACTTAAGCTTAATCGAAACGGTATTTTTTTTTTCTTATCATATTTTTATTAATTACATTTCGATACTTTAGTATAGGCCTACTGTATGTACATGTACGCACTTAAGTTTTTTTTTATCGAAATGTCAATTTCATGGCCACATTCGTTGTCGATCGATGATTAACAGGGCTACAGTATAGGCAAAAATTTACATTTGAGAACTGCAGAGTACAGATTCGGATTAATGCTCGATAAATTGACCAAGTTACTGTAAATGACCAATAATATTGAGCAGCAAAAATGCCGGTGCTAATGCATTCAATGTGATGGGATATTTTGGTATCTGATTCTAAAATTTACCCTTGGTGTAGGGCCTAATTACATGTAATTATCTCACGATTTCAATGTACAGTAGGACTTTTAACTTTTCAATTTACAATTATCAGTTTTAATGAACTGCTGCAGTTCGAGGAATTTGTTCCTCTGAGGTTGTATTGTGTAAACTTACTGTTGCCAACTTTCTAGAGATTAGTGTATTTGAAAACGCGTTGCGCTAGAAAATTTCCTGCGAGCTACCGGTAGTGCGACTTTTCAACGATAATGGCATTTGCATAAATTGTTCTAGGTGGTTTAATCCCTATATTTTAAAGGAAAATGTAGGCAAATTACATAATGCTTAACTTGATTAAGCTGTGGTGTTGCTATGAAGACTGTTCGCTTTTTAACTTTTCTTGTTGATCTGCTAATTTTTGTTGAGCTTCTTTTTGTATAGTCTCTAGTTTTTCCAGCGTAAATGATTTCAAAGGCAATAATTTAGGCTTGCATAATACCATATCTTCTAGGTGTTGATTATATAGGTACCCAGTCAAAGGTAAAATCTCTCGAAATTCGTAGTTTTTAGGCTTACGGTCTTCCTGCATTTTTTTTTTTTTTTTACAACTAAAATACATTAAATGATAATATCATTTTTATTCTTATCAATTATTAATTTTGCGTATAATTTACCTTATTAGTACCGCGAGAAAAATATTCGACACTTATAAAATCGTACGTTTAAGCCTCAAAATTCTAATAATTATACAGTACTGGACAGGTGAACCTAGAAAAATGAACGTTGAAGTTAACAACAAATTGTTGACAAACCGGCTTACCTGTACAATCTCATGATCGATAAACCTGCTTACCTGTAGTGTAGTACGAATGGTCTTGCGTGTGACTTTAGTAGCGTAGGGTATACCCAGGTGTTCCCTCCCATTTATTGATTTTCTATAAAACACATCTGATTAGCTTATAACGTATTATATTATCGTAGTGGCATTATTTTCTGATCCAAAAGTACGTCAACCATCATTAAGATTAAACATAATTATTATTTAAATAAAGCTAACACTGGGAATAGAATAATGAGGACCCCTTTGATTAATTCTAGTGACCAAGATTAAACATTGTTTTTACACGTTTTTAATAGCATTATATTGTTTTTGTATTTTAGGTGTTTTTATGAAAAGAAATTGTTCTGCTCATTTTCTGTTGAAATGTCTACTATATATTATTTGGGTTTTAATGGATTTAATCAAGCACCGAATAATAGCAGCAGTCATTTAATTGCTAAATTAAATTTGTCAAATATCGATTGGAAAACTTTGGCGGTTTCGTGGAATACGTTATGCAATATTACTGGTAATTAAAGAACTAAAGCTTTGTTTGTTGCGTAATATTTAAGAGATATATTAATTAACTCTTTTTTTCTTGCCTTTAGATGAAAATAAAGTGATCTTTAATGGTTTTATCGCTGAAGAAATAAATTCAAGCGCTTTTAAGGAAGTAAATATAATTGACGTAGCCATCGGTGATAATTATTTACTTATAATAACGGAAACGGGATTTGGAAAAATCTTCGAGTGTCAAAATAAGAATTTGATCGAGATTAAGCAAATCGAACTTCATAAGGATAGACTATTAAAATGTTGCGTTGGGGACTCGGGTGGTTTATTCATAAACGAAGGTATGCTGTACTTCGACATTCGAAATGGTATTAAAAAATATTTCAAAATTAATTTTTAGCCGGGAAAGTAGTATGGGTATCATTGAAACCAAAGATAGAAGAATATCTCCTTCCAATCGCTTGGAAAATAGTCGAAATCAGTTGCGGTAAAGAACATTCACTTTTACTTAATGAAAATGGAACAGTGTATAGTTTTGGGCAAGGCAGGTATAAAACGGTTTGTTTATGTTGGGTAATGTGACGCGTTTTAATTATCAAAATTTGTTAAAAAGTCGTGGTCAATTAGGCAATGGAACTATAGAAAGTGAAACAAACCCAAGTGTAATCGAACATTTAGAAGGTATACCAGTGGCGCATATATCTGCTGGAGGGTTTCATTCGGCAGCCGTAACAAGTAAGCATTAGTTGATCCTACCGTGTTAGAATTAACTGAAACTAATTTTAATTACAAATATGGTTTTTATCTATCAAAAGCTAATGGTGATTTATATACGTGGGGCTGGAATGAAAGTGGTCAACTTGGATTTCCAACTACACGTAAAACTGAAAACAATGGTGAATACACAATATGTAATTAGTAATTAAATCTGTAGTCTAAAAAGTGTTATCTAACGTTTTGTTAATTTTAAGTTGAAAACGAAGTCGAATCGGTTTCAATCCAAGTGAGTCCTTCTTGCGTTAACTTCGGATCCGAAATAGAGGTTGTTAAAGTAAGCTGTGGATCGAGGCACACACTCGTTGTGACAAGTAATTCTTGAAAAAAAAAAATATTAATAGTACCAGTAGTAATCAAAACAAAAAAAAAATTATTTTAGAAACTTATCAATTGTGGGCTTTCGGGTGGAATGGTTATGGTCAATTGGGACTCGATGGAAGTTCAACTTTCATTAGCAAGCCAACTCTAGTTCAACATCCGTTCATGAAACAAGTAGTCGATGTTCGTTGCGCTGGATGGTGTTCCCTCGTCCTCGCTTCTTCTTCAAATCAGGCACAGGAATCTGTAAGTTAAAATCCGAAATTCCCCTTCCCAATAATCCCCAAAATCAACTTTATTCAAATAAAAATAATCAAAGTTTGAACTTTGAAGATAAGGTATCTCTCTCTGCATTTTGTTTGGACCCTAGAGGGTCCGGGAAGGGAAAGGGAAGGGTAAAAGTGGGAAGATTGGTAAAGGATGGGTTTTGGGATAAAAGTAGATTGTAAAAAATTAAAATGTTGAAAACGCATCTTCAAAATTGTCGCCGCTTGAAAAATTTTTCCACTATTTACATTGATGAAATATCAAAAAAGTTCCAGAAACTATGTGATGATTAGATGCGAGGAACCGGGAAAAAATAATTTTGAAATCTCAAGTTGAAATTTACGGAAGAAATTAAAAATGTTTCGAAGTTACAGTTAGTATAACTAAATTTTTTTGAAATACAGATGTGCGCGCGGCTGACTTTTCTTCTTCTTTAAACAACAAATTTTCATCTTCTCTATATTTATAATAATAATACGTAGTTTACATTTGACACTTGCGAGATCCACCTTGAAAGCACGATAAAAAACAGTTTATTCTCCTCTTCAAAAAAAAAAATTATTAAAAGAGTTGTTGACGATCTTCAATTCTCCACTCGCAAAAAAAAAACATAAAACAAAATAAATTTTTCTTCGTTTTTTTTTTTTTTTTGTTTGTTTCCGACTGTCCCCATTTCTTTTTTTTTTTTTTTCTTTCTTTAAAAATAACGTTAAAAATATCACGGAACCAGCCTTGTTCGTTCACGTCCCAGACGGTCAACAACTTTTAATCTCGTTTCTTTTTTTTTTTTTCTTATTTAAAAAAAAAAAAGAAGAAAAACATCATTTTGAAAGACTCGTTTTTAAATTTGTATCTTATCCATTGCATTAGCTACACGTAGCCTTTTAATAATAATAATAAAAAAAAAATTCTTTTTTGTACTAGACTCGATAAATTTTTCTTTTCTTCAATCTCCTTCAGCCACGAGTGCCCAGAGAGATCAAATAAAAACCGGTTTCCGAAGCGTAACAAAGAATAATAAAAAAAAAAAAAAATTCTTTGCGAAGTCTTTTAAAAATTAGGTCGAACAGTCCATAAAAATAATAAAAAAAAATCGTAGTAATAATCTTCCGTATTGGGAATGTGATTAAATTTTTCTCGCTTCATGCTTCAAGGTGTATCTGATTGTGTTTTGTTATATCTACATTGACAATCAAATCATGTATATTCATAAAAATATCTTTTTCGCAATTAATTACATATTTACAAGATAAAAAACTAAGTTATTATTTTTTTTTTTTCCAGTTTTTTGACTAGACCCCCTTTTGTTTTCCGTCTTTTTTAATTAATAATCAGCGTCTTTTCAATAACAATTCTGCTTCAAAATTTTAGCAGAAAGTAGAATATATTTTTTTTCTTTCTCTTTCTCCCGTGTCTTCTTAAATCTTTTTTTGGTTCTTTCGTCTTAAGCGTACAAAATGTACCATATTAGGAACACTTGAGATTTGAAAAAAATGTTCGTAAAGCTGATTTACTCCTCCTCCTTTTCATTAATAAAACCGGGATTTAAAAAAATCTTTTACAAATTCTTTTCTTCCTTTGTATAAATCACCATCCAAAAAAAAAAAATTAATTAAAATTAATCGAAGCTTTTTTTTATCAAATTGAGCGCAGCTTTTTTTAAAAAAAAAAAATGTCCGAAGAGATTTGTCTTGGTTTTTGCACTGCCTGATTACCACGCGTTGAATTGAGTAGAAATAATTTTAAAATAAAAAACATATTTTTTTTTTTGCTTCTCGTGGATTAAAGGGAAAAAAAATAACCCAACAAAATAAAAACTTTAACCGGTACTGTATTTAAAAAAAAAAAAAAAAAAAAATTGGATCATAAAAACAAAAGCATACACCTCATTTTTTAAAAAAACTTGAATCTTCTTATCTTCTTTCATTCTTTCTATCAGAAGCGGTTTTGGTCGAGCGAGGAGTATGTTATTACGCGAAAATGATCTTTTCTACGTTTTAAGGGGGTCAACACATTACGTGCAACAACTTGTTGAAGAGAGAAAAAAAAAAAAAAGATTCCCCCGAGTTTTTCAGTTTTTTTTATGATAAAAAAACTGATTGGGCACAAAAAAAAAACTTGATACAAGAGTTCGAATAATTTGACGACGGTTTTCTTCCATAATAAAAAAAAAAGGTGCGGAAACACCTTTTCTTTTAGATATACGAATATTTTATAAAACACAGTTCAGTTCAGTTCTATGGAAAGAAGAAAAAAAAAAAAAAAATTTACGACGCGACGGTCGTTTTTTTTCTTTTGAAGAAGCTTTTTATCATTTCGCCCGCGCGTTAATCATTTTTCAATCATCGACGTCACCAGCGCTTAAAAATTTTACTCGCACAAAAAAGATTTTGTATGGAGTACAAACTTTTTATATATTTTTGTTTGCAAATAATTCAGTTCTTCTAGCTTCGTACGAGCTATATTGTGGTTATGTGATTGCAGAGTTCGCTTCAAAAAATTTTCCATCTAATATCTACCGTATTATTTTTTTTTTTCCTCAAAAAAAAAAATTTTTCGTCGTATTCAAAAACAAAAACAGAAAAAAAAAAACTTTTAAGACAAATAAATTTCTAAACTCGGGGGAAAATGCATCGAAAAAACAACATTTAAAAACCGGAGCGCGAAAAAAAAAAAAAAAAAAAAAACATTCGAGAGCACACTATTGTTGAAAAAAATCTTCGCAAAAAGTTTTTTTTTTGTTGTTGTTGCTGCTGTACTTATGGGTACCGTATCATCATCATCTATTTACAAAGTGTAGAACATCGAAGCTTTTTTTTTTGTTGTAGTAATCATATTTTTGTTGTTATACTTTAATACAGAGTCATGAGAAAAAGAAAGAAGAAGAAGAAAAAAAAATAAAAACACAGAGAAGAAATTCTTGAAATCCGTTTTCTTTAGTCGTTTTTCATAATCATTGGTCCTTGATTCTTCTGGTCCAGGTAGAATAATTGTAATCATGCTTGAATAATATTCAGCATGATTTTAAGTTGATCCGATATCTCGTTGCAGCATTTATTCCCCAACATCAAGGGCGTCAAATTCTTGCTTCCGTTGGCGTCGAAAAACGCAGAGTTCATAATATGTTGTTGTTGTTCCACCACGATGGGTGCGGCTGTACCCACGATCCATTCAGATGGAGGTTTTGGAAGCTCGTTAGGCGGTGGAGGCTCGCTGAATTTGGCTCCAGCGTAAGCCACCGGAGTTCCGGAACCGCTTTTCACCGTTGGGGAGATCCTGGACGGAGAAGTACGTTGTTGTTGCTGCTGCTGCTGCGGCGGAGAAAATCTAGGATTATTATGATTATCGATTTTGGTATGGTTCGAAGATTTGGGTGAATAACGTTTAAGTTGTTGATGAACGATTTCAGGTGATCGAATCGCCTGCTGCTGCGGCTGATGTTGTTGTTGTTGATAAGAGCCATTTAATGGACTCGTCGATGCTCCGTTGAAATGTTTAGGTGAGCCGTTTGTAAACAATCTCACGGGATGAAATTGTTTGCCTCGTTTTTTATTACTAGTCTGTTGTTGTTGTTGATTATTATTATTATTATTGATCGTAGGCGTCATGTACGAAGCGGCTTCGTGGATTTTCGGAGTCATTTTCGTATTCAAATTTGTTTGCTGCTGCAGACCACTCAGGGCGATTAAATGATGAGGATGAGACAATTTGTTATTTAAAACCATACCAGTAATTATTATACATCTGTGTGTGATGATTTCGCGAATAATGATGATGATCGAACCTGGATAACGACGTCATCAACCTTCGACACGGAATTATTTTCTTCTTCGACGATTCCACTACAGTTATTACGATAGGCTTACTGCTGCTGTCTTCGACTCGACTACTGCTACTACTACACAAAATGTCCACGTCACGCACATCAATTATTAACATCACAAATCTTGTCTTTTAATCGAATTTTTAATTCGACGGATTAAAAACACCCCTCTCCTCCTCCGATCCGACGATGATCTCTCGACGAGAATACGTGGACTTATAAGTATGTACGAGCTTTTTTTTTTTTTTTACTTTGGGTATTTAAATGGACGCCAAGTTCAAAATGGCGGATACGATTGTAAACAACCCTCACCTCTCGCTTCTGGATTACTTCTTCGTCCTTCTCTCTCGACCGACCGAACCGCGATACTATTGCCCGATTTTAATACCCTAACTATGGACGTCCAATTTTTACTATACTTTTAACTTCTTTTTCCTTTTTTTTTAAATTTAAAATCAGTTCGATCCTGGCGTCTCTTTCGAAAATTTCCCGCACCACAAAATAACAAGCACTCTTCACTCCATTAAAAAATACAAACTCGCTTCTTTCGTCCTTCGACAACAACAGCAGGTTGCTGACGTCATAAGCGTTGTCATATGATTCTTAAATCACCCTTATCGTTCGCTCTCGTTGGTGGATTGAGGCGAAATTAGGCGCGGTTATCTGTGTTGTAACCAATCACAAAATAGGACGATTCCGGTTTGCAAAATTAATGCGCGGAGAGGGAGGTGACGTTAAGGCGCTTGCGGGTGACGTAACTTCCTTAATATCACGTGATTTTACGTGAGGGTAGGTTGCGCGATTCGTTCATAAAAATTTCATTTCGATTTCTCACATCCGTTCTAAACTTTTCGGAAGTTTCAAATTTGGTTGTCCAAAGGTTTTTTCGCAAAACTTGATCTGTTTATTATGTAGATTTAGTTATTAACTGATTCGATAATATTTAAAAGAATGAGTGATATTAATTTATCTAAATGTCCAAGTTGTCATTCTCAATTTTACTTGCAAGGTAAGATAGTTTGGGTAGAATAGCAATTTCATTGACAAGTGTTGTTTCAGAATTATGCGCCATTGTTGACCATTACATTTTATTTTATGTGTAACGTGTTGCATTTATTAAAATTAAATATGCGTTTTTTGTCTTTTAGGGGATGGAAAAATAAATGCATTAAATGTACCTGGCTTGTTGGATTGCGGACATGCCATTTGCTCTCAATGTATAAACAAAGGGCAGCAACGTCCACAAAAAATCGTTTGCTGCTCAATTTGCAAGGTATAGAATACAATTTTGTGAATGATTTCGGAATGTTTAATATTTATTATCAATTAATGTTTCAAGTGTGAATCGCCAGCAATCTTTCGACATAATCATTTTATTCTCGGAGGCTTGTATCAGAGTAAAAAATCCAGTGATTTCTCATTTTCTTCGTGAGTATTAAATTTTGTGTGTGACAATGGATTTTATTTTTTTAATTGTTTTCATTTTAATTTATAAATGAAGGGTTAAAGATTCTGCTAAACCTCGCAACTTTAATTGTACACTCAGTGACGAAAGTGCGTATAAAACTATTAAATGACGATTACTGTTCATAAATTATTTTTTTTTTCAATGATATATTTTAGAAAATTGTGCTGTTTGTCGTTATCCTAATGTAAAACTTGAGTGTAAAATTTGCGGATTGTTATGCAAGATGTGCTCGCGTCAGGTAGTCAATGTTATTTAATTACAAGTATATTTTTATTTTTGATGGTAATATTAATGTGGTATATAATTTACAGAAACACGGAATTCTAACTGACGCTAGTGATCACATAACTACTTCGATTAAAGACAAAAGGTACGAATATAATTTGCATGGTTTTGAATTGGAATATTTGTTTTTCTTTCTTCATAACGTTATTTAATGTATTTCAGTGTTAATCGGGGAAAGTCGCTCGCTTGCGAAACGCACGGTGATCATATCGATTTTTTTTGTGTAGATTGTAAGATTCTCATGTGTGCTTCGTGTGGATTTGGATTTCATAAAGGACACGATATTCTTAAATTTGAAAAATATGTAAATTTTAGAAGGTTGGTTTGCTATTAAATATTATATAATATTTTATTTTTGATTTAGGTTAGGGAAAATCCCAATGTTATTGAAGAAGCCATTTCTAAGGCTGATGGTATTGGAAAAATTATGGAGAAATCTATTTACGTATATTAATTTTTCTGCCCTCTTAACAATTATGAGTTTATTTACTTAATAATCGTTATGTATATATTTCAAGGAGGTTAAAAAAACTTTAAAAGTAAATAAGGTTGATTCGGAGAATTTTGCATCAAAAATAAAAGCTGAATTTAATTATCTTCATGGATTACTTCAGTTAAAGTTAGTGCTGTTTTTTTTTAAATTTTGGTAATTACAAATTTACATTATAAGTAACGTAGGCAAGAGCAGATATTGAAAGAAGCAGGCGTGGAAGCAAAAAATATGGATGAAGAAAATAGCTTGAAGGTGTGCTTATTTTTGTTTTTTAAAATTTAATATTTGCGTGACTTGTATGAGAAATTATGTTAACCTTTGATTTATTTTTATAGCAACTCATTAGAAATCATTCGGAACTTATGAAATTCTCTAATGGTAACTATTTATTTATTTTTATTTAAAAAAAAAATCAAAAAAAAAAAAAAAATTTAATTGCGTAATTTTAGCTGGAAAAATGTTTCTAAAGGAAACCAAAAGCGACGAAGAGTTTTCAAACGAGGATCTTAAGCTTTTGTTAAAAGTTGATGATTTAGCTTGTTACATTGAACCAATAAAAAGGATTGAAGTTAATCCTACATTTAGGTAAATATAGGCAATGAAATTATTAAAGTGGGTCTACCCTCTGCAGCGAGTTATATTTTTGTAGCTTAAAAAATGAAATCTTCGACGACTTTTTGAGTTCATTATCATCTGAACTAATTTCACCAATTGAGTAAGTAGTTAATGGAATGATTACTTTTATCGGTATAATCCAAATACTGTAGTTTAATTCGATTTTATTTTAGTTTTCAGTTAAAACGTTTTTCTGAAATTTCACCGGAAGTTTTGTTGTGCAGTAATTTAGATAAGGGTGGTCACATTTCTAAAAACACGACTACAGGTATTTATTATTTTATGAATGTTGTAGGAAAACTTAAAAGAGTTTGAATTTCTTTAGATAATACATTTAATGAGCTGCCTTGTGATCAAGCTAATATTAAAATAGGAAAAAAATCATTGGCTATTAAGTCAATTTTTAAAAGAAATCCTATTTTGAAATGTATGGAAAACATGAAACGTAAGGCTTGAACTTTAAAGTTATTTAATTCTTTTACTTACTTATTATTTTTGATTTAGTAAAAGATTTTTACTCAGTGAAAGTTCTGCATATAATCAGTCCTCACGAATTTTATGTGATAAAAGAATCTTGTTTAGAGTCCCTGGAAATTGTCATGGCTGAGTTAGAAAATTTAAGTTTTATTAATTTGGATCAAGGCGTAGAAATTGGTATAACAAATATTTTTTTATAAGAAAGCTTCATTTTAAATGCAACTGTACGGCACAGATCAACTTTATCTTTTGGATGATGAACGCTATGGCTGGGTTCGATGTAGAGTTTCGAATGTGAGCTCTAGTGAAACAGCCGACTTAGTATCTCATGCCGATGTAATTCCTTCATGCGATTGTTTTTTTTTGGATTTTGGATGTTCTAAAACGATTGAAATTTCAAGGTATTAATTTGTTTCAATGATGATACAGAGCCGATTTTTTAAGTGCGATTCTGAACAGTTATTTTTTTTCATTTAACACTGCTTGTATTCAATAAAATAATATTATGTAGGCTTCCGCGTATAATACGATTAGCCTATAATATAATATTTCTCGACCAGTTCATAAAATCAGTGCTCTATTGTAATAATATTTATATTATTATTAATATTAACCGTAATTTTTTATTTTTAGGTTACGTAAAGCAGATGCGAAATGTTTCTCATATCCTCCCTTTGCAATTAAATGCTCATTATATCAATTGACGCCGATCAAGGTCAACTGAAATTCATTTTTTAAATCGATAGATTTTTTTTTATTACCGTATTATTAATGCATAAATTTAAAAATAGGATAAAACCTGGTCAATTGAAGCCATTGATCAAATGAAGAAATTCGTTCTTGATAGAATTGTCGGAATGACAGTATAATTTCATTTTAGTTTATTAGTTTTGGAACTTTACTGATTTATTTTAATAGGTATATGACAGAGACGGGGAAACTTTCATTGTGGATTTGGGAGACCTTAGAAATAATATTTCAGAATCTTATATTCCTTACTCAGTTCGAGATTCTCTTATATTTTTGGAACACGCTTGCTTTGATTTACCTCTGGATTACAGTATAATAATTATAATCTTTGATCGTAAAAGTTTTTTAAAACTATATACATTTGTTTTAGGATTTGAAAAGAAAACATTTTCGACTTTTCCTTCTCTCTTAAAATATTCGGAAAAGGAAGTACAAGTAGTGCATTGTTCTAGGCCATCGGATTTTTATATAATTTTGGTTAGTAAATTTATTTTACGTCATTATGTTTTTAGCAATTACGACAACTTTTATATTATATGTTTGAATATAGAATGACTATTGCAATGATTTGTCAAGTTTGTTGGTGGAAATAAATAACATATCACTTGAGTCTAAGGAGCCATTGAGTGGTCCGATTATAGGTAAATTTACTAATCTTGATTGAGAATTGTGTTAATAATAATTGCAAAATGGATTTTATTTTAAGGGTTACCATGCTTTGCTATACACGAAAGCGCTTGGTATCGTGGAGAAATCTTAAACACGAAAAAGGGCAGTGAGATTGTGGTTAGTTTTGTTGATTTTGGAAATGTGGATACTGTAAGTTATAAAAACGTTAGATGTATGGACGAAAAATATCTTTCTCTTCCAAGAATGGTAAAATATATTGTTATTATTTTATTTTTTTAAATTGTATAATATTAATTTATTGAATTTTTTTTAAAGGCTGTTAAATGTTGCCTTGCTGATGTGAAACCTATAAATAGAAAGTGGACCCAAAATGTGGGTATAATTTATTGGGATTGCAATGTTTTTCTAATTTGAAAATTAATTTTAGGCGATAAATTCATTTATGGATATGGTAAACGAAAATATCTTTACAATGCGAGTTGAAGGTAAAAATTCATTGCGAAATGATGCCCTTGTCATTTTTTAATGAATATTCTTTTAGGGTTCAATGAGAGCGTCCTTCAAGTTTCTCTGCGCACTGATAAATTATGCGTTAATTCTGTTTTAGTTAATGAAGGGCATTGCGTAAGCACTGGGTCATCGTAAGAAAGTTTTATAAGCTGTTTTTTGATAATATAATATTATTGATTTGGTTTAATTTGTAGGTCTATAAGTCAAGATGATGAGCAAATGCCGGATGATGTTTCTACGAATGACGATTCTATAGATACAAGTCAATCAACTGATAACCCTTGCGATGAACTTATCAAATCGGCTAAAGTTCTTCATGCTTACGATCCTTCTTGTATATACATTAGATATACCGATGTAGAAGAGAAGTACTACAGGTAAAAAATCATTTATCAAAAAAAAAAAAGCTAGATAATAATATTAATTTTATTAAATGAATGCGATGATAGTTTTTTGGAAGAGTTGAAATTGGAGAGTAATAAATCTTTGGAAAGTAACATACAGGATGTTTGGCAGGAAAGCGACAAGTGTGTATATGTGAACGATAAAGTGTGGTATAGAGCTGAAATAAAAAATTTGGATGAAGAGGAAGTAATTGTAAGCGACGAAAAAATTGTTGTTATGCCGATAATTAGCTTTTAATTGACTTTCTTAGGTGTTTAATACTGACGAAGGCACCACTTCTTCTGTTAGCCGTAATTCTCTTTATCCATTACCTGAGACCTTTTGTAATATAGCTCCATTTGCCATACAATGTCACCTTCATGGCATTCTACCTGCTGGAGGAAACGCCTGGACTTTATTAGCATTATCAAAATTAACAGAACTTGCTGAAAAGGAGAAGATTTACCTACTAAAACTGGTAAATAGTTTTATTAAAACTGTTATATAACTTAGTTGAATTCTTTTCATTTAAACAGGAAGAAGAAAAAGATGGATCAATTCCAGTTGATATGCTTATGAAAAAATGCACTGTTGCTGGACCTATAGCACCAGTGATTACAACTTATGTGTCTTTTATTCAGTCCTTAATAGATAGTGGAGTAGCAATACCAAAAAAAGAATGGTAATTTAATTAATTCGTTTTTAGTGTGGCTTTTAAGACTAATAAGCATTATTAATTAGTCGAAGTCATCATTTAAAAGCATTGGCAGCAGTTCAGCCAAAAGAAGAAGAAACTTTCAACTTTCAAGGCAAAAGTCAATTTGTCAAAAAAGAGTACGACACTAATAAAGTTTAAAACCTTACTCGCATATTTACTGTTCGTTAATAATATTTTAGAAAGGAAGCCGTTATATATTCTGAGTCGAACGAAAATATTAATTGTTACGATTTGACTAACATTTTCTCTGAAAGTTTGGATGTTCAAACAAATCATAGCACAAGGTAACTACTTATGATGAACGTTACAGGAAGTGTTACATATTTTAAATTTGAGTAATGTTATTAGCAGCTGTAAATTGGAGTTACGTAAAAGCAATGAACAGCTTTGCGATTTAAACGAGGCGTTGAAAACTAAAGTTGAATCTCGTATTTTGATATGGAAGCAAAATGATTTTAAGTTTCTCAAAAAGCAAAGTTTTAATGTGACTGTACGAAGTACAATGGAAAATGGGGAACTGTGGTTTAATATTGATTCATTAGGTAATAATACCGTTTGGTTTATTTGCGATACGTAATTGCATATTTCTATTAATCTGGAAATTCAGAGGAGACGTTAAATGGTATTAACAAGAAGATTGAACTTTGGGTGGAATCTTGCAATAATTTCACTGAAGAGTCCATAGCTTTTTCTCATCGTATTCGAATAGGCGGAGATTGCATCGCACATTTCGATGAAGAAGGGTGGTATAGAGCTAATGTTCTTGATATAATTGGCAATTTGTCAAATCAACAATTTAAAGTATTTTCTTAATTTATATTTATATATTATGTATGGCTTATTTTTGTGTGATATTTATTTTTAATTTTAGGTGATATTTATTGACTATGGAAGTGTAAGATTTGTTTCGTCTTCACAAATAGGACCTTATGATGGCCCTGCTATTGAAGAGCCTCGACAAGCTTTTGCTTGTCATTTACATGGTGTTAGTCCTGTAAGTATTTAGAAAGTAATATTTTCTAATAAAAATTACAGGAAGTGACATTTTATAATTTAACGGAGCATACTATAGATAAGTGAAAAAAATTGGAATGCTGAGGCATTGGATTGGTTGTGTCAAATGACTGAGGGAAGACACTTTAAACTCACTGTTATGGTACTGTATTTATTTTATTTATAATGATGAGCAACAAGTAATTGTTTTTTTTATATATATTATTATTTGAAGGTGCCACCATGTGGGAACGATTTAATGACAGTTTGTTTAAAAGGACCTGGAAAAATCTCTTTGAATAGGCAAATGATAAATGAGAAACATGCCATCGAATATCCAGTTATCAAAACTAAGGTAGCAACGCATTTTTTATATAATAAAGTATCATTCTTCTAAAAAATATATTTTAGAAACAAAAACCAGCTATTAACAGTTTGAAAGAAACTGTTGTGGATCAAAGTGAGCAGCGAAACAATAAGCTAAATGGCGACATACCGATTGGAACTGAATTAAAGGTCAAAGTTGTACGTGCTACAGCGGACCCGAATTGCGTAAATATTTCTTGTTTTTATTTTAACAATATTAAAGTAATATACTTTGAAAATTACTATTGCACAAACAGTTTTTTGCTGAGTTAATTCCTGACTCTTGTGAAGATGCTGATATTCAAGCAATAATTAGAAATAGGAAAAAAAATTTGGAAGACATAACCGCAATGCTGTCTACTCGAGCTCCAAATTGGACTCAAGTTTCAACAGTAGAAAAAGGTAATAAGCCTGCAATGTTTTTAAAAAGTATACAGTATTTAAAATTGTAATTTTTAGATTTTATTTGTTGCGCCTTCAGCGCTGTTCGAAATATTTGGGTTAGAGTTAAAATAGACGATATTAAAGACGATGAGAAAGTTTCAGCTTTTTTCGTTGACTTTGGAGATGTTGAAATAATTCCAGTCGAAAAGTATACAAAATATTATTTGAATTTTTTTTAGCTGTATACTTAGTTTTAAAGATCAACTTCTTTTAGCCTTCGGACTATCGACGAATCCTTTTATCATTTTAAATATCAAGCGATGCAGTTTCAGTTGCACCAATTTTTTCCAGGAGGAAATGCTTGGGACATGAATGTAATTGAATTTATGAATAGGATTTACAGTGAAAATAATTTTAAAGTCGTTCTGAAATCTGTAAGTATTCTTATAAATTTGTATTAATTTTTTTTTTTTATTCTTTTTGTATGAATCTTTTTTTTTATTTTTAGAAAATTGAAACATATCCTGTTCTTACTCAAGTCGATCTTTATGAAAACGATTTGGTTTCGTCAAAGGCCACTTCGCCAAATTTGATATATCAGAACTTAATTGATAATGGTTTAATAGTTCTGGTAAGGTGCATAGATCCAGCTTAAATGATCTCAAGCTTTAGGGTAAAATAGTCGTTTCATTCCTAAATGTACAATACACGTGTGTTCATGTTTGCTATAGCAGTTTAAGATATAAAAGTTTATATGTTAATGAAACCGTCTTTCATATTGATTTTATTTAATTTTCAAAGTTGTAAGGGGGTGCAATAATATTAATTGTTGATGCCCAAACTAGTGATGACAACATACAAGTCGCTGATTCGTAAGTTTTTTATTATTTTAATTATATTCTAATTATTATTCATCTGACCAAGGAGGCTATGATCATAACTACTGTATAGTGGCGAGATCTGCTACTGTAGTTCCTATGGTTGAGGCCGTGTGGTGCAGTTGGCATGGAGGGGGCGTTGATTAATGACGTCAATAAGATTAAGCTGTGAAGAAGGAAACAACATGGCTGCTGCATCTGCTGTTTTAAGGTTGCTATAATGCTTTTTTGCTAGATTGGTATCATCACTATTTAATTAATAATTTGACTTATTTTTTGATCTTATGAAGCTAGATTTTATTGATTTAATGTTTTTAAGTAAAGATTGAACAGTAGAAATTAGTCACTTACGTGGATGATTTCAATGAATGAATTTCTTAATTTGGGGGGGGGGGGGGGGGGGAAAGGAGAAAATGCTCGAAATTTAAATTTCATGTTAAATTATATCTTATTACATAAAAGCTAAAGCACTTGATTAGCATGTATAAAAGTTCGCATCAAGTCAGTTGATTAGAAAAGTGTTTCAAATAATATTTTTTTTTATTAAATTCTTATAGATAAATTTCCAATTTTATCACTATAGAATTTCGCGCAGGTAAAATGCAGGTGAAAGAAATTTTGAAATTAAAAGTTTTATTAAATTTATAAGCCTTAATTTTATTTAATCAATGTTTGGGTTTTTTAGAATACGTCGACTGAAAGCGTTATTTTGAAGCCTCGACTCATTATGAGCGGTAAAAAGTCTTCAGTCGCAAACGTTTCCAACGTTTATCAAGTAGTATTGGAATCGCCTTGCACACCGGCCACCGCGAAAGCTCGTCACGGTGGCAAAACCAGAGATGAAATTTGGAAATATTTTCGTCAAATTGATCAAAAACAATGGGAGTGTAAGCAGTGCTTACAATATAAAGTCAAATGTCCTCAAGCGGATAGGTTAAAAAAGCACTACTTCAAATGTTTGCAATCTCGCGCGACTCCGAGCGAAGATTTCGAACTGCCCACCGACTTGTCAATGTTAACTTCTTCGGTGCAACTGCATAATGCGCCGTCGTCCGAAGAAGTGATCATCGTTAGTACACCTACGTCGAACGTACACGCCAAAAAGATCAAATTATCCGAAATTAAAATCGCTACTGCGGAAGCAACTTTTTCCAAGGAAAAAGCCGACATCGATTTCAAGTTAATGAAACTTATATGTTCAGCTAACCTTCCGTTCGATATAGTGGAAAACTCTTACTTTTTATCATTTGTTAACGCTTTAAAATCTTCCTATAGTTTACCAACAACTGAAGAGATTTCTTCCACGCTTTTAGATTCGTTGTTTGAAAATGTAAAGAACGAGGCGATGAAAAGCATCAACGGAAAAAAATCCGTGGTCATTCAAGACGTCGCAAGTTCTCTGCAAGCTGAAGATATGATGGTGCACTCTATGTTTGTTAATTATAAAACTTATTTTTTAAGTGCTACGGGGAGTAACGAAGACACGAGATCAGTGACATTTTGCGTGCAGAAGATGCAAGAAGCCATTTGTCAAGCCGAGGAATTCGGAACTAACGTTATAGGTTGCGTTACCAATAGTGGCAGCGATTTATTGACTTTAAACGAGTTTTTCCAAGAAAAAAAACCTAACTTTATTATTTACAACTGTAATATTTATCTGTTTGATCAATTGGCTAGTCAAATGATTTCGACGGAGTTTCGAAATAAAATTGTGGAGGTGCAAAGATTTTTTAAAAATTACGATTTTTCAACAGAAACATTTAACGGGATCGACGGAATTCTTCCCATAAACGCCGGCGACGGCAATTGGAATAGCTTATTAGAATGTTTTTGGTCGTATTTTAATAATCAATCCAAGTATCTCGATATTTTGACTTTGAAGCCGGAATCGAGTGGAACCGAGAACGAAATTGTTCGAAATATTATAGCCAATAACGATGTGCTTTTGCAAGTTCAAATGGCTTTCGAAGTACTAAAACCCATTGTTTGCGCTTTAGAAAATGTAAATTATGAAACGTGTGCATTTTATTTAATTTTTTTTTTTTTTAAATTTTTTTAAGTGATCAAAATTTATATTTCAGTTGCAGCATGACAATTCGACGGTGGCCGATGGCGTAGCTTGCTGGTTGCAAGTCAAAGAAGAACTCGGTCACCACGCAAATGACATTTTTGAGGAAAAGTTTCAACAGGGAACGCCGATTGTTTCTGTGGTAGCTTACATGCTTCATCCGTGCTATAGAGGTGAGCAACTGTTTATTTTAAACTACGTTGACGTGGAGGGTTTGTGGGTAAATTTTTTGTGGAACGTACGAGTATAAAGGCAGAATTTAGTTACCTAAGCTTAATAAAATATGTCATCCGGAGAGGTTAATAGGAAATTAGTTTTTTTATAAATATTTATTGAATCACAATTAAAGTAATCTACTTTTGGAAATTCATGAAACATTTTAATAAGAAATTGAAAAGTTAATATTTTCTGTAAATGATGAATTTTATGCTAAATATTTAATTTTTCCAATTAAGATGGAAAAAAATAAATAAGAAAATTATTGTAAGTTACCATAGGAATAAAAACACTCTTCGTCAAGCTAAATAGGTATACAAAACATATTATTTTATTTTTATATAGGTAAAGGTTTGGATTCAACGATGAGAGAAAAAGGTCGCATTTGGTTAGGAGATCTAAATCCATATTTCGTGAGCATTTCTATGGCCCTAACAATCGGAGACGCGGAATATTTTCCTGCTTCAATGTTGGACGAAATTCTCGTGAAATCTATAAATCCTTCCACTTGGTGGGCCACGGCGTTTATGGATCATCCATCCAAATTTCCGAAAGATTTTCAAGATTTAGTGGATAATTTAATGAGACTACCATCGTGTACGACGGGGATTAAAAATTCTTATTCATCCATGATAAATATAGCAGCTGATTGTAGAGAAAGCGTAAGTCTGGAAAAAGTGAATAAAATGTGCTTTATTCGACACGCCTTGAAAAAATAAAAATATCTAAATTAAGAACTTAATGGATAATTCTATATCCGTCGGGGGTGGGGTAAGAGAACTTATTTAAAAAAAAATATATATATATTTATAGTTTTGAACATGTTTTAAATAACTTTTAAGAAATATTCATTCAAACGAGTATTTGCAATAATTCCCCCCCCTCCCCCCTCCCCAAAAAAAATGCATGCGGGGTTTGCAGAAATAATTATCGAAATTTAAGTGAAAAAAACAATTAAATTAAGGAAAAGTAGACACAATAATTAAGTTTCGTTTTGACTGGTTTCAGTTGAATGAATAACGCATAATAAAAACGTTTTCAGGAAAAACTATTTAAAAAAAAAAAGAAAATAAAATCTTGAATTTTTTGCATCAAACTGACGATTTAACGCTTTTTTCCAATTTTAAATTATCGTCAAATTGTAATAATAAAATTTTTTCGAGTAATAATTAAAAATAAATTTTTGTGGTTATAAAATTACAAAATAAAAGTTGACTTATTTTTATTATTATTACTTGCGCAAGATGAAATTACAACTTGCGCAAGTTGCAACCGTGGAGGGGGGGTTGCCGTACTGTAAATAATAGTTCCGCCTAGAAAGCGGAGCTGAAGCGCAAAAGTAGCCGCTCAGTATGTCGCCTAAGCTTTTTACCGCCAACAGCAAAAATTGAGATTTTTCAGTCGCGCATTTTGTTGTCGGTGGTTAGGGGAAGATTTAGGTCGTCGTTTGACGTGTTCGCGTCCGTTCAAAAAATCTTCGTTCCACCAGTTTTAAAGACAATAGAAATAGTTCGGCCGAGGACATTTCGAAGCGAGGTAGTTATTAACTTATTATAATTTAATTTCCGTACTACTTAATTCCGTCACACACAAATTTTTGCTTGACTTAAATTGGAAAATGAAAGGCGGGGAGAGGAAAATGCTGGCGCCGCCAAGTTATGGACAGCGTCGTACGTAATATTATGCTCGCTCACTCGCTGTGCTGTAGGCCATGTACAAAAGGCAATTCTAGAAACGGAGGTAAAAAAAATATTATACATGTAATATATTATAAAAAAAAAACCAAAGTTTTCCTATCCTGTTAAGTGTATTTTAAACAGAGAAACGTCTTGACATTTTCTTCGTATACTCGATAAATTTACATAAGCGTACAAAAAGTCGCTATACAATGCATATTCGTTGCGAAAAATTCGAAGTTGTAAATTTGTTTGTGAAGTGATACGGGGGGAAAAGTCTGAGCGACGGCAAGGCTTTTACCGCTCAGAGGTGCGGTACATTGTGCGCCATTCGCGGCTGCTACCGAGAATTAGGTACGGTACACGCTGAATCATTCTACCCTAGTAGGTTTATGGCTTGGTATTACAGTATTTTTTTTTTTATTTTATTTCGATGACACTTTTGGACCGGGATCAACATTTTCGTTCGAATAAATATCCTGTCTTAAAAATTTAAACGTAATGGGATTATTATCATTTTTTATTTTATTTTTTGAAGTGAAGAAGGGGGTAAAGTATGAATACGGTAATCAATATTGAAAACACGCAGGCTCAATTATGTAATTACCTTAATATTAAACAGGTTAACACGGTTTGATTGCTGTGCCCAGGATATTAAATGTATTATTTTAACCACCGGTGGTTTCACGAGAGAAAACTAAAAAAAAAAAAAAATAATAGTTTGAAAAACGTTTAGTTTGTAAAAGCGGGGTAACCTCAGGCTCGAAATTTTCCGGGACGGGTATATTAAAGTTTTTTTAATGCCCCTTTTTTTTATAATCACAATGACAGATTAAGGGGAGGAAAAAAAATAATAAACACTGCAATATTAATTAAAAACTTTTTTACATAAAATTAATTACTTACAGGTACATTAGATTTTTATTTTAATTTTTTTTTTTTACGGTACTCGTACCGTAGTTTTAATGTGTTTGAAAATACGTGTTTTAATGCATGTAGCGCGGTTGGACGCGTTTAATTTAGAATTCAATAAACATTTTGCATGTTTATATTAAATTTAATGTTTCGTGTTTACTGTCCTCGTAATACCGCGTAGAAATTTTATGAATTTCCAGACTCGGATCTCCGAACGGAAAATTGAGAGATCTACAGTACAGTACTGTACCCACCTTAAAAATTTTTTTATCTTGTACATGTATATAATTTTTTTTAAATAATATATAATTAGCTGTAAAAATGCACGTAGGTGGGGAGTGTTTTTTTAAATATGAAAATGAGAGCGGATTTTATGGTGGAAAGTGTGTTTCCATCGGGAGTCCGGCAACGGTTCTTTCGATGATTTAAAGCGGCCGGAGATGAGGATGGTTGGTAGAGTGAGGAGGAGGAGGCGGCGAGCGAGGGAGACAGTCCGTGGGATTATTGCGGCAGCGAATATGGAAAAATTTTGATCTGGATGTAACTTGTTTACAGGCCACCTCTTTCGAACTTAATTTTTTTATATACTGTATATCTATATAATATAAAGCAAGTATATACATTATTATTAGTTGATTGAATTTATCTTGAATAGCGAGTGATCGAACGATGTGCAGCTGCGATATACCATTCATGCATGTACTTTGGCACGGCACACAAATTGACGATTGAACTCATTTAATTTTTTTGAAACAAGCGAGGAAATGAACCGAAGGCAAAAAAAAAAAATGTTCAGTAAATACAGCGTGTACAGTGTATATAAAGTTGGAAATAGGTGATTTGAAAATGGTTTTCTAGTCAAAGTTTGATGATAAAAGTTAATCAGTTTCGAATATTATGAAGTTTGATCGGGTAAGATTGACGCCGGAACGTTTTTTCGCGATTATTACGTCGTCGAAGAAAGTCATTAAAAACGGTGCAGTAAGCGAACAAAATCAACGTTCGCTAGACTATTTTTTTTTTATATATATATAATATGTACATGCATATTATTACTCTTTCGAGCATGCGAAATTTTTGTAAGCTAATCGAAATTTAATAAAGTTTTCCTGTCGTTTTATTAATCGATCGATGAAAATATTCTTGAGGGAGAGAAAAGTTGCGAAGTAAAGATCAAATATATCTAAAAAACAGTGTTTTTTTTATTATATTTTATTGTATTAGTAAAGTTGGTTTTTTTTTTATACAGTACAGTATTATTATTCTTTTTATATCTCCCCCCTCTCTTGTTCTCAAGTTAAAAACTTTTTCCTGCTATTGAAACACTCGATGTCTCATGTTATTGCAATTTCATGTTAATGCCGTGTATTGCGAGGCGATAGTTGGCCTCCAAACTTAATAACTTGCTATTGTACGCATGCGCTCGGGAGTTAATCATTGTTATCGAAAGAGAAGGAAAGAAGGGAAAATAAATGAGAAAAAAAAAACAAAACTGCGTCCCCCGTAAATTTTCTTTTCCAACGGCAGCGTTGCCAATAATTCCCTGAGTCAGAGAGAGAGAGACTGGTTCGAGGCCGGTCTCGTTCGTCGATGCGCGGCCGACACATAGAACGGAGGCCGTGATATCAACACATTTACGTTGAATTGTAAATGAACACAGCGCAGGATACAGGTGCGTGTTGTGTGGGAGAACAGCTGAACAACATTTTTCTTGATAAATGCTAAGCGGCTCACGATTCAGATTATACTCAACCGAGGTCGTCCGAGCTTTTCATGAGATTTTTTTACCACGGTTTTTTTTTTTTTTATTGTGGCAGCTTTAAATTCTTATTTAAATTTCATTTTATAGATTTTTTTTTTCTAGGTTTGAATTGTGTTATATGTAAAATGCAATTCACATTTTGTTTAGTTGGGAATCAAGGTTTAAAATTTTGATTGAACGAAAGTTTGGTAACGGCCTTGCTTCGAACTTGTGAAAGGTTGTTTCCAACTTCAAAAAAATGTTGAATGATGCTCGATACATCAACCGTGCAAGTGACAACCCACTCTTTCGGATAGATAATAATAATAATAACATTTTTCCAAGATATTGGCGAATGAAAACAGCTTGAAAAATAGCCGATCACGTTTTGTTACTTAAAATATTATATTATTCGCTCTCTTATTCGGTGGGGTGTAGTCATTGTTATAGTGAAGTCAGGAGCGATTTTGGAAGAAAAATGTTATTGGAAAAGGGCAAATTTAATTACGTTAATAATTGAAATTTTTGTTCGAAATGTCGAAATAAGTCGGAACGTTGCCGTGGAGTTGGGTTTAATAGAAAAGTCGAGAGAAAAAAGGTATTGGAGTGCTACATAAGAGCGACTATTGTGCGTAAGTACCGGTATTATGAAATGTCAGTGAGTAAGCTTTTACCATGTACATGTATTTGATTTTGATTAGAGAGGTAGAAGTATGATACTATATCTAATTTTGATAGCATCCTAATAAACGACGACGAAAAAAGAATCGATTCTAAAGCCAATTCCAAAAAAAAAAACAAAAAAAATTGCTGGTAATAAAAATAGAAAAAAAAACAACTTCAAGAGAAATAGATTCGCAATAGTCCGGTTCAATTTCATTTTAAATAAAGGAAATCTCTTTAAAAAAAAATATTTTTTTGTTGTTTTTTTAAGCGTTTAGTCAATCCAGGTTTTATTTAGATAGCTGGGCCCATCAAATTTTTATGGTGCCGGGTACCGGTTTCTTCGCTTTTAAAAATTAATATTCGTCACTATAAAATATTCTCGTGCAAGCGAATTTTAAATTTCCTCTTATACCGGCTGTGAACAAATGTTTGACGTATGACGCTTAATCGCGAAGTAAATTAAAATTTCGGCTGTCGGGCTCAACCCTGGTCTACATTTAATTTTTGTCCACTATGACGAATCTTACGTCAACTCCTCCCTCCTTTATACGCTAAGTTCATCAAGGTTTAACTTTTTTTTCTCTCCGCCCGATCGATCGTTTTAAAATATTCACACCTTAAGACACTTTAAAATATTGACGACTTTTTGTTACTAGGTTATGCGGCTTTGGGTTTTACAGAAGTTTGCTAAATATCAAGTTGTACTGCGGAGAAGGTGGTGGTTCCACTTTCAAAATAATGCAATTAGCTCTGAAATTGTCACGTGATAATATTTTTAGCCAACGAATTTATGTTTTATCACTCGAATCGCCCGTAATCAAAATACAGTTTACTTGTACATGATTGTGTGTTGTACATTTTAATTTTTTAATAATTATTGTTTTGGTCATTTTCGCATTTAAATAACGCTAAAACGGAATCACGAATTCGCCGAGGGTGGAACCACTCGTTTCACAAATCTTTGTCGCTTGTGCTTCAAGGTTTCCCACACCACATATTTACAATTTTATTTACATAATTGATTTTAATCGTTATTTTAAATTCTCGGACAAGGGGGGAAAAAATAATGACCAGTAAATTGCCATTTTTTTTAAACCATAATTTTAATAATTACGCGTGTATATCTTAATAATTAACGTAGAAATTAAAAAGAAATTAAGAGTTTGAGACTTGTTCACCCTTTAAATTCACCATTAAACATGCGACCTTGTTATCTTCTCCCGTAATTACATTTCTTGCAAGAGAACAAAGCAATAAAAGGGAATAAACAGTTAGCGTTGCGTAATTAAAGGGGGAAAAAATTTGCATATATTTTATTAGTTTAGCGCGCAGGTACAGTAGTGACTGCGAAGATTTTGCGTGTGTGACTGGAATTTGGCGTCGTGTAGTAGTACATCTCGGAAATTTTGTTCTTAATTCGTAAACAAATTAGGGTAACAAGTTCACGATTACATGTTGTTTTTGACCCACAGGTGCGATTCCAGCCTTGCAACATCTTACCTTGAATTTTCTCCGATTGAAGCAAAAGTTCCTGCCGAGGCCTGTCGTGAGCATTTTTTTCCCTTCTCAGCAGAAGTACTTTTTATTATTATTATTTTATTGTTATTACGCTGAAGAAATCCGGTGAATTTATTTTCAATGTTCGACGGTAAAATTTGGACGCTGACCGTGTGACCCACCGAAGTCAGTGCCGACAGTGTTTTCTAACTGCCTCCTTTCGGGTTTTGTTGTTGTTTTCCGTTTAATTCGTCTCTTTAGTTTTTTCGTTCTTTGAAAATGCCTATCGCCTCCGCCGGGTCCTCCAGCGCTCCTAAGGACAGCCAAATGACTCGCTATTACCACATCGTTCCGAAACCTCCGCCGCCGAACCTCAACGTGCATCATCACCAATACCCCATGCACGGTCAACTGAGTCCGGCCGGTTTGCAGGTATCGGTCAGCCCGAACGGGAATTCGAGCAATCACCCGCTTCATCATCATCACCCTCATCTGTTCGGCTTAGGTAACGGAATGGATCCTAATCGAGCGCATCAATCGTGCGTTCAAGACTTTAGCATGCAATCCAATTCCAACATGAGACAAGTCACGCCGCCTCTCACCATCAACGTTAACTCGCCCATGCATCACGAGATTTCGGCGCAGGTGACTTCCAACTCTAGTAACGGACTCATGTTCGGATCGCACTCCCCACCCGCACCTAACGCTCTACTTAATCTTAGTCCCGGATTAAATCCGGCGCTGGAACAGCATCGGACTTCGCCGTTGGGAAATTACGATCTGCCACATCGAAGAAGTTTGCAAGGTAGGCGATTTTTATTATTATTTAAAAATATAAGTATTATCTTTTTTGTATAGATTTTAAATTAATGGGTCGGTGATCGATTTGAATGGGGAAAAGTGTGAAAATGTTTCAAAGACGCGTAACGTTGATGGAACATTTGACGCCGCTTTAGTGAATAGAATTAGATTTGCATTTGAAATGGTAATATCTCGCATATTTGAAATCACTTACGTTTATCATTTTTCATGAATATATCTCTCGTATTTTCTTCTATTTTTTTATGCTTTTTTTTTTTTGGTTTACATAATGTTTAAAAAAATAGAAAATCGAATGTATGCAGCTGTTTGAGGTTTACGATTACATTGCTTCGCATTTGTTTACAACTACGGTACGGTAAAAAAAAATCTTGCGTTGCGTTTTTTTCTACGCGCACGTATTTATCCCATTGCAAAAGTTTGACATAAATAACACGTATCGGAAAAGAAAATATTCGCAAACTGAATTGCTTTTATTTATTTATTTATTTTTTTAAATTTTATATACGCGGTGATTTTCTTTACTGCGCTCATTTATTAAATTGGTAATACTGTAAAATAAATAAGCCGAGAAATTTAAGATAGGGTTGGGTTGTCCAATTTTTGGTCAAATGACGAGGAACGATTGACCTTCAGTGGAAATTAGCCGTGGTATCGATTTCGGATAAACTTTTTTTTTTCTTTTAAACTTATTTTAATTCGACTTTTAGAATGTTTTTATTTTTTGCACAAAGTTAGAAGTTTTTTTTTTCCACTGAGCACTGAGATATTTTTTTTTCTTCACGTTTTTTTTACTTTCATGAAATTTTGTTTTACCACTCGCTGGATTCAACTCTCATCCTACTTTTAACTACATGTAACTTTTACTGTGCAAAAGTGTAATGAAGAGCGTACATGTGAGAAACTTTTAATTCTCCTTCGTTTTCAATTTCACTTTTTTTTTTCTTCTTGAAATTTTAACTGCTGCCACTCCGCATTGTTCCATTTTCTTTGCAGCCCTCATTCGTCGCTTTTCTTTCTATCTTTCGTCTGTCTTGGTCATCATCGTTATATTATGTTGGAACAAAGATTCTTTCAAAATAATTATTATTAGCCATTTTTGTTACGCAGCGGTAATATGATTAATTTTTGCTAGTTAAAAATGACTTTTAACAAGTCGATTGTGTGCGAGAAAATGGGAAAGAGAGGGAGGGTGGGAGGAGCAGTACTCGTACATGTATCTGGAGTTTTTGTTTCACGTACATGTACTTTTATTGCTCTTTGACTTCGAATCTGAGAACATTTTACAAGGCAAACGAACGACGCTACCACATGTAGTAAATCTTGTTTGATTGTTTGAACAGTCATATTCGCTCTTAACATAAAAAAATAATGGATTTTTTTTTTATTTAAAAGAAAGAAAAGAAAACAAAATTAAGTTTTGACTAGTTCAGCCAAAGTTTGGAATATTTATACAGTGTAAAGTAATTTGATTTTTTATTAGACCAGATTTAGAATTAAAGGAAGACATAGTACTTTAAAATAAATTTTTCATATTTTCGAAAGAAAACAGATGGTCGCAACTCCGCCCACCTCTCAAGTTCAAAACCTTTCTAATGAATAATATAATTATTGCTTATTCCATTGACCGATAATTTGCTCTTGTATTTTACACGTACAGTATTTAATTATTATTATATACGTTTTATTAATAGTCAACATAATTTTTTGTTAAACCAACGGTAGAAGAAAACGTTGAAGGGGTTTCTTCCTTTCTTTTTATTAAAGCAAACTGTCGTCAGATTAATTTATTTCACGTAGATTTTAATGTTAATACTACAGCATTTTAGTTTTTAATTATCAGCAAACGTCTTTCAGAATTTAAAAGCGGTTTTTTCTGACATTGGGTTTAATTTGCGATTTCTTAATTTTATTTGGCTAGAAAACATATAAAATCTAAAAAAGAAAAATGTTTCGGAATCTCTACTATTGTAATTGCATAATTATGCAGTAGAACTAATAGCGCCATAATTAAAAAGTGTATTGTGAACTAGTCTTCTACAATTTTTGGCGAAATATTATTTTGGAAAACTTGATTATTTATTAAAAGTTGAAGGGAATTGTAGTTGAGAGCTATTTCGGTCTAAGTATACATCGGAAAAGTGAAAGTTGGACAGGTTGTCCGAAATTCCTCAACGAAAAAAAATTTTGTTACGATATCGATGTGGGGTGATGGTGGGGGAGAGCTGACTAATATTCTTAGTTGACAAAAATATCTGCTATTAAATTTGTGAGTACCAAGATTTTTTTTTTTTTAATATTTTTCTAACCATTCACATTTTTACATGCATGAAAGCAACATCAAGTTAATGGCAAACTCATGTTTTTCAAACTGGTTGCTTGTTTTTTTTTTCCCCCCTCTTCTCTTTATCTCTCTCATTCTCTCACTGGGTCTTAACCGATGCTTTTTACCGACGATGGCGTCGAGCTTTATTTTAATTGATAATTTCCGCTTAGTAGTATCCGATCATCGACTTATTTCTGCACTACTCCTTCAGTTTCTCTCTCTCTCTCGTTCCTTCTCAGCTTGTTCAAACACGGTGCTACTATGTACATTATACAGCGAAATGTCGATACAACGAAAAAGAAATGTTTCGGTGGAACCCAATAATTTTTTTCGGGGGGAAGTATCGCTTAATCGATGATAATAATTTGTAGTATTACGTAAAGTAATTATTGTGATGATAGCAAAAAGTTTTTAAGTTTAATGAGGAACTAGTTGATTGATACAACGAACTTTTGTAAATTCACGGGGCAAATAAGATTTTTTTTCCTACGCTTGATATTGAAGGAATTTGGTGATTGTGTTTTAAGGTCTTTTCACTTGCCTTTCAAAGTGTTTTAATTAATTTTTTTTCTTCTTTCAATGTTTGTTATTTTGGGGTCATACTAGAATGATAGTTCGAAAATTTCTTTAAACAACTTTCAAAATTTCAAGCAATAATTCCAAAAGGAAAACGTTGGGAATAACGTTTGATTGGATTTGGTATTTTTGATGAAAAATCATACTTGAACAATATGATAGTAATTATTGGGAAAGAACTGACCGTCCGAACTGCTTGTTTATAATTATTTCTAAAATCTTCCGGCATTTTGTTGATTTTTTTAGTTAATGGAGTTATTGATACAAGGAAACAAATCGCCCTTGAATTTCGTTGTATCGACACTTGATTGTACGGCTAAACTGACCAAAAAGCGATACCAATACATTTACGTCTCGGTTCCATGTTTTTGTTTTTCTATTTTTTTTTTTTTTTTTTTAGTGTTTTCATATAATATATTTTCCATCATTAAAAGTTGATCCATCCTCTTTAACAACAACTGTCGACCGCCGTTAAAGTGGATATAATGTAAAGGAAATGGCGATGGTTCGTTCTAGAAAAAACTGAACAGAGAGTAATATTACATGTATATATCGTGCTAAGCAGATACGGCTAGGGAAAAAACTATTTACCGTAGTTAGATGACGCAGGTGATAAAAATAGGCGCCTGACACCTGATAAACACCGTGGTGTAGTTTTTGGGGTGAAGAAGTGGCAGAAGGGACCCCCGTACAAATATATCCAGTATTATAATCGTCAGCAGCTATAAGCTTGTTCTCAGCCAGGCCATTGACTCTCCCAGCGCGCAGTTGTTTGTCACCGCTCAAAATTACATTTTAGTTAAGTTAGTCGATATCGACGATTGGTTAACACTCCCCACAGCAAGTTCAATGAAATTTTGCGATGAATAAATGAGAGTGTTGTTTTTTTTTGTGTGTGTGTGCGTGGATTTTTTTTTTCTTCTGTTATTATTTGTCGTATCAACGAGTATTGAACTTTTACCGTTATTATCATTATTGTTTTGTTGTCCCCCCTCCTAATATACTGTTTAATAATATAAAGTTTTTATTCCCTCCTTCCAGAAATTGATATTGATCCGAGTTTTCTATCCCGTTTAGAAATTAAATTATGCGAAATATATTGTTAAGTATGCGGTCGTTGTTTTTTTTTTTTTTGCCTGTTGTATAGGAAATGCGTGCCGGTGTTGGTACGAGTGTTGGCGGTTGCGACTTAGCCGAATCGTTCCATCCGCTTTAAACTATTGTGCGAAGTTTGTCGTATGTGGTACGGAATGGTGTGTGGCTGCTGTTGGTTGTACTACTTGGGTACAACGGTATAATGTAGTGTGGTGGTGGTGGTGCTAGTTATGCTGGTAGTGGAATCGATAAATCGATATGGGCTTCGGAAACCAAAAAAGGGAATATTTTTAGTAATTTGTTCGAAAGTATATGCGCGAAAATTAAAAGAAAAAAAAAGTTTGGGGCTAAAAACAAATAATTTTATGTAAAAAATTTTATCTAATGGAAAATAATAGCAAAAATGTTTATTTTAATACCGGTAATAATAATTATTCGTAGAACGAGAGGATGCCAGCGTTTATTTTTGAACAAATTTAAGGATTATTAATGTGTAGATTATTATTAAACGTTCATGCGATATATATTTTTGCTTTGATTTTTTTTTTCTTTAAAAAATTTTATTGCGATACGCTTTATTTATTTATTTATTTTTTGTTTCTCTTAAAGCTGATAGAAAATGATTATGGCCTCGAATACCAGAAACTCGAGATAAAGTGTGAATCTATCTCCCTTTAAACGGAGAATTATTATATACTGTATTAAGAAATTGTAAAAAATATATATAAATATAAATAACCATAAAATCATAAATTATCGCAGCGTGACATTACGTAATTGTAACTAGTTTAAAAAGGAAATTATCAAATGTATAATTTAATTAACGAGGATGGTAACAGAAACACTATCAGTCCGTTTTTACAATTTTTTTCTCCCCCGATGATTTCTGAACCGTTAAATTCGAAATAATGTTTTTTTTTTATTTAATTGTTGGGTCGAATGTTGGATTCCAGGTGTTTACGGTGTATTCCGAAACAATAGCGTTTAAGCGTTGACCACACGAAACACTTTTTGCGTCGCCGGAATTTAATGGCAGGGGTTTTTTTTTTTTTTGGTGACAATGTCGCTAGCGGCAACAACAGCAGCAGCAGCGCCCATTAGCCACGTCTATAATATACCTTTATAAAACTAATAAAGCTGAAAAGACTTTAGCAAAATAATAGCTAGCTAGGTGAAACGCGTGATGACGTCATCGTCTAGGTGGACCAAATTTTCACTTTTATTGCGTCTGTTTCGAACAGGCGGATGAAAAGATGGGACATCTTTTCGCGTCCGAATTCCAAGTACATGTACAGAACCGCGAAGCTTTTAATGCAGTAACATCTTGGGTTTTTTTTTTGTAATATGCAAACTAGAGGGGATGAATAATTTGCTCGTTTTTTCAAAATTTTAGCGAGAAAATAAAATAACTTTAACGTGGAAAATTTTGTAAATATTAAGAAATTATTGAACTTTCTTTTTATAATATTTATAGATTAATTTTTGGGATTTCCGACGTGTTAATTATGAAATATTTTGTTCCCACGAAATTCACGTTTTCATCTTTTAAACTGTAAACTTGATCGAATTTGACCGACTTTAAAAGAAAAAAATGGTTAGACTTTTGAATCTACTGAAATAGCTTTAGCGTCATTTCAGTTGCAACCGGTCAGTAAATTCGATGAATAATATTTCTTTTACTGCAAAATCGATTATCTTTTTTTTTTTTAGTTTTTGGATTTGATGCTTTTTTTTTTCTGGCTGTCCCATCCTAAAGGGATGTTTTTAGTTTATGTCTGCTCCACCAATATACACTCAGTCGATGCCAACATTTTATTCCACTATTATAATTAAGCTAGCAGACAGAACCTTTTTTTTTTTATATTGGTAATTTACGAGGCGAAAAGATGACATACTCGGTTCTCTACATCGCCATAACCTAAGATGAATTAAACAAAAAACGGTACTCGGTTAAAGGGGTATAGTCTGTCGCAATTAAAGCGTAAACATAATAATAAAGTAGAGTATTGATCGCTGAGGAGGAGAGCAAAAAGGGTGGGGGGGGGTGGGCTCGAAAACGCCATATTTTAAGAAGTTTACGTCTGTTTTCTATCATTAAAATTGAGTTGGATATTGAAAAAAAACCTTTTTCTCTATCTCTTGATATTATTTCTGCGTATATTAACGCGTTGGGACGTTGGGGAGCAAAAGCACATGAACATGGTAGGAGCTGGAAGAGAAGTTCGATACTAAAGCAATAGGTTGATAAATTTTTCTATCTAGATTCCAGTTAGGAGGAAGAAAAAAAAACCAGCAGCGATCGAATATCAAAATCGTTCATGTCCTCGATATGCTCCATTTCTACAATAGTTTTGTGTGTGTGTGTATTTCACTCGTACTATTCTCTCTCAATTTCCCAATGCGTTGTATTTTGTACTCGTATGTACAGTAGTAGTTTTGTGTATGTGGAGAATTTTTTGAAAACCAAATGGAAATGGTTCGTTAACCAAACAAAGTATGCTACGCGTTCGACTCGGCACCCAACATTTTCATCCCAGTAAACTACAACTTTTCTCTCTATGTGCTACCAGCACAAATAACTTGGCTACTTTATTATTTTTTTTTTTTTCTTCTTTTTTTGAACTATAAATTTTATTTTTCTTTATTATATTTAGCCGAGCGAGCGCTGTGCCGGCGTTATAAAGATCTATCCGCTTTAAATCTTTCGCTGTTTTATCGACTCCCTAGGCTCGCAAAACCAGATCGGGAGAAGAAAAAAAATGTTTTCTCTACTTTTTTTTTTTTTTTTTATTATTATTAAAAAAAAAATTAAATCTAGTTTATATTTATGTATTATTTTTGTGTAAGTTTTTTTTTTCCAGTCCGCGCGTAGAATTATTATTATTACGAACGGTATTTTTCTTAGCGTTTTGGTAGCGTTCTATAGTCTATCGGCTTTAAATTTTCTTTCTCTCGCCTCACTCTCATTTTGTAAAACGTTTTTAAAGAGGATAGATGCGGACGAGTACATTTTTTTTATTTTATTATTGTTATTTCTTTTCTCTTTCCTCTCTCCCTTCTTTTTCCTTTTCGAATACATACGGGTATATAATATATAAATCGTTATGACTGTACAATTATTATTATTATTGCAGAGTTGAGGTAAAGAAACAGGAAGCGGCATTTAATTGAACACATTCTTTCTAATTTTTACTCCATTATATTTATGCACTTATGCTAATTTTCACTTTTCCACTCGGATCGAATTCGCGTGTGCCGTCTGTACGAACAACGGCTCTTCTCTATCAGCTTTAAGTTTGATATTTTTTAATATCGTTCCCGCTGTTTAATCGCTTTTCTATCGGTCACCCAATAACGATAACGACCCACGCAACGAGAATTAACATTTCAAAACTGATTATTTCAACAGTTAAAATCATCGTTAATTATTTAAGTTATCTCAATTCGTCTTTTTTTTTTTTTACTTTTAATATTTTATTTATTTAAAGCTGATTAACCCAAAGCGCTATTTTCAAAGTGTGCAGCTTTAATTTTTTTTTTTTGACGAAGTTGAAATTTGTTCCTCTTTAATTTATTATTTTCAGCTTAATATATACCGGTATTTATTTTGCTGATCGTTTCTAAGAAGTCCTATCAAGCTTAATTATTTATTTATTTAGGAATCTAACTGATATCAACATTTTGTTTTCTCTCGCTCTCCCTTTCATATCCCTAACCGTATACTTTTATATAATACCGTATTCGGATGTAAATAAGTGCAAGCGAGAGTTGAGATGGTCATTAGCTTTAAATTTTAAATGCATTTTCTTTTCACCATGTCTTACGGCTCTCCGATTATATATTATATTTTCAACGTTGGCGTATTTGCTTATTCGAAAAGTTTTTCGAACATTTTCCTATAACCCCCTCTCGCTCGTCGTTCCCCCAGAGAACGTAACACGCATGCTCTGTTGTTGGCATACATGGAAGAGAGTGGTAGAAGGAAAAGGGCCGAAATTAATGCACGCAGCGTCTGAATTATTATAGATCCGCTGCGCTGTGGAGAGTTTGAACGTTTCCACGCATCTTGACCACCGATATTCGGTCGATGAGAGCGTAGATCGGCCAGGGTGCGCTGAACGCTGGCGTTTCGCCGTCGGGCTTCCTCCCTCCCTTCTCCAAACGGTTCATTTGGCATTCGTGATGATGAGGTTGAGCTAGCTGAGAGATTGTGTACACCCAGTTGAGTAGTGTAGTCATGCAACTGGGCGGATGGGTTGGCTTAGTCTGGATGAATGAGGGATGGATGGAGGGAGAAGAGAGATATGAGAGGGGGGGGGGGGGGGAATGGAAAATAGCCTTTGACGAAAGAATGACTAGCTGATGGCGAGAGAAGTTCCACTTCTGGTTCCAACTTTTTTTTCTCTCTTTCTTTCTCCTTGCCTGCCATACATGTACTTGTCACTCTTAGCATTGTGGCCTGTGGTGCGCCATATGAATAGAGTTTGGTTGTGACGCCCACTATGACACAGTACACGTACTGTATACCAAAAAGTGTGTAGGGAGGCTGCCTGTCATATTTTAACTTTGGGTTTAATGGAAATGAAAAATACAGGGGTACGCAACGACGATGACCCGAATTCTTACTTACATTTTTCTTTCTGTGTGTTGTTTCTTTTTTAAATTTTTCATTCGTGTTTTTAGTTTTTTTTTTTTTTCTTATTCGTTTTAAAGGGAAGATGTCATTGCTGGAGTTTTTTTTTTTGGTTTCTTTTAATATTAAGAAATCGTTGGTAAAATTTGGGTTATAACTTAATATAAAATCGTTTTTAAGGAATTAATTCAAAAATATCCAATTACAGAACGAAGAAAGTCATTTTATTTATAGTGGAAACTTAGGTTTTCATTTATTAGGCTAAGACCTAAATTAGTAATTGGATTGATTACTCTAGTGAGCAGAACTAATAGGATTTTAAAGTAGAATATTAATACGGTAAATCTTCGATTTTTAGTACTTTAATTTTTTTTTTTTTTTGTTTTACTTTTCAATACCGTACTACAGTATCATCATTTCGAGTAAATGCTGTTAGAAAGTTTTTCAATTATATTAAACCGATAATACGGCATAGCGAATTAGACATTTTATTATGAGCTTACTGAAATGGTTAAAATTGCGAGTGAATAAAAGAAAAAACAACGCAAAATTCGGGAACGGTTGGTCGAAGCTGAACCGCATTTTAATTTATCTTTTCGAATTTGAACCACTTTAATTTTTTTTTTTTTTTTTTTGGTTTGTAACACCAGTTAATGGCATTTTAAATTTTTTTTTTTTTTAAATGAGATTTTTGTATTGACATTTCGAGTGTATTTTGAGCATTTTTAGTGACAAAAAGTTTTTTTGCTATTAACATGAATTTAAGTTTTTTTATTTTGCGGGAGCGAAATGCTTTTTGGTAATGAGGTTCGAGTACTCAAACTTTTTACTTTTATTACTCGAAAAATGACAGAAATACCCGGAAAAAATTTTTCTCCTTCCTCCCTTCGTCATAAAATATCTTTAAATCAGCTTTTAGCTCTGTACAAATTATTACGCATTAGAATTTTTTGAAAGATAAATTTACCTCCGATTACACTCTCTCGATTCGTCCTCACTTTTTTATTACTTTTTTTTCTTTCTCTTCGCTTAATTCGGATTATTTGACAGTTTTCTAATTTTCTTCCAAAATTTTAATGACTGTTTAAATAACACACGAACTAATTAAGAATAAAAGTTATTTTACTTTTTTTTTATATGTAGCCTATTATATAAAAGAAGAGAGAGAAAAAAAAATACAACTTTGGTGGAATAAATAAATACAATTTTCTTTAGAAATGAGGGAATAAAATAAATAAAAAAAAAAAGAAATGGAAAGGTAGGGAGAGAAAAAAAAAAACACACCGTTACATTCGAACGAGCATAACCTTATTCCAAAAAAGAAAATGAAAATAATGGCTCGGTATATTATACTCGTAATTTTCTCTCTCTCTCTCTCACTTAAAATGCAACTTATTATAAGACAGTTATTTCTTGGATTGAAGTATCGAAAACATAAATGAAAACGATTGAAAGAGAAAATAGATGTGGGAGGAGAGGGAGATTGAATAGCTAAACGAATTGACGAATATTATGTACGTGTATTAGGTTGGAGGGGTGGTGTAGAATCGAGCCAAATAAGAGCGCAATTTTTTGGGAGATTTGTTTCTGGAGGAAAAAAAAAAAAAGAAAAAAAAGTCGGCGTAAAACGCTATCAACGGCAGCAGCAGGTCTTTGTCTAGCAGACAGCGTGAGTAGTGGAATGCGAAATTATAGCGCGGGGGCAACAGAGAAGAAACACTGTACCCTTCAACCTGATTGTGTGGCGTGGTTTGGCCTGGCGTGTCAGCAGCAACGGTGGTGGAACTCGGTTCAAATTGCAAACGAACCATCAAGCGAGCGAACGAGCAAAAAAAAAAAAAAAAGAAATTTCTCATTTTCTATGGAAGGTGGAGAATAAAAGTTTTGGAAAAGAGAAGGGGCCATACATAGTGAAGGCGGAGAGGGGGGGGTACACGTGAATCGCTCCAGGTGATCCCTTTCGAAATCAAGAATTATTTCAGGTAGATTGGGGAGCGAGAGCTGGAGCGAAAGAGCATGAGAAGGGATATTTTTCTCTCTTACTCTCTTTCACTCCCTGATAGTGATAGTGCGTGCATGTTATTTGTACAGGCAGGGTTGTAACTAAAATAAATTAAGAGTGGGAGAGAGAGAGAGAGCATGCGCGTTTCCGAAGAAAATAAAGTGACGCCATCTGTCTTATGTTTTTGATGATAATGGTACCTCTACCCGCCGCAATATACCTTTTTTTTTTTTCCTCTTTCTCTCTCCCAAATCACCTTACCTAGAAGGGATGTGTGCACCTAGTTGAAAGCCCTAGCCTATACGCATTCGGGTAACTAACCCCTAGTGCACACGGTGTGCTGGAGAAGGAAATCTCTCCGTTTAAATAGCTCGTGAAGACGTTGCGAACTAACGTATAACAATGGGTTTGAACTGTGAATAGACCAAAAACGGTTTTTTTTTCTTTCTTTCCGTCTTTCTTTTCGTATATATGTATTTATTGTATATATTTTCGGGGTTTTTATTCTTTTTATTTTTAAAAGAAAGAAAGAAAAAAAAGTAAATAGCAAGAGTTTTCTTTAGGTCCGAAAGAGAATGAGTGTAGATGACAGTGTTTTGTAGTTTTCCTTTGAAGGAGGAAGAGGAACCCGAAAGAGAAATGTGTTCAATATTATTGCACTGGGGAATATATAAACTTCCCGAAATTGCATTAAAACCACTCGGCAATCACATTTTTAGAACTGTAGTGAAAGTACGTCTAAGACGAAAAAGCTTCGTATATCGAAAATCTTTCGTTGTAAAAAAAAATAGTTTTGATTGAGCATTAAAAAAATATATTGTGGATTTTTCGACGCATTTTATCTTTAAAATTATCGTAATAAACCTTGTTGTAAGCTTAGCGTTTTATTTTAGTTTTTTGGTCCAAAATTCTTGTTTTTCAAAAAAAAAAAAAATTTTTTTTTTGAGTATGCGCGAGGATTTTTGCTGAGCTTATCCCTCGCGCTAATAGAGGCCTGGTTTACTGGTATGCATGCTGTGCATTATCTAAAATAACTCGCAAGCTAAAGCAAAAATGCTAAAAACTAAATTTATTTCATCTTCTCACGTTTGCAAATAAAATGCACGGTTTTGCACAGCGTTAAAATATCTTTAGCTTTAAGCGATACAAAAAAGCCCGGCGACTTATTTCGTATTAAGAAGGGAGATTTCGTCTTAAATGAATTTCTATTTTGCTTATTTTCGCTGTTTTTTTTCTCTGCGTCGTGCTTGGAGACGGAAATTGTGTCAGTTTTATGGACATCTCTTTATCATTAATGGGCGCAAATCAAATGTAGCAAACGGTTGAACATGCGAAATCGACTCGAAAGAGAATAGATGAAGAAGAAAGGACGAGTCTTCTTCGTTGCTAACACACCACTTTATTTTTTTTCTTTTTCCTTTTCGTATTAGACGAGTTTCGAATACCGAATCGAGATGAAAATCCCCACGGTGTACAAAATGGGAGAAAGGCATGGAGATGGGATGATTATTCAAAATACTAAGCGTAAATAAACAACGTCGAAGTCGTGTAATGTTTATTTAGGGTTTAACGCGTGATACCGCGCATTACACATGCGCGTGCGTGAGTATCCATCCAGCCCCAGTCCACTTTTTTTTTTTTTAATACGGTACCAACAACTCTTTTTCTTTTATCGAATCTTTATTAGTACAGGCGTCAAAATGTTGTTGCCCTTGCCAAACAATCATTTTTGCTTGCTTTTAATATAAATTGAATTTAAAATTAAAATTTTGGGGGAGAAAAAGTCGATGCGTCGCATTTAGGTACCGTAGTATAAACGTATATAATACTGTATAATATAGGTTGGGGCTTTTTTTTTTTTTTTTTTTGGCAAATATCATGTGTTGGTTGTGTGGAATGAATCGATTTTGATTTGAAAAATCTGGAACCGTTTTGGCAAATGCGCAGCAGCAGCCTCAACGGTTTTCAAACTTTTTCCTTGGCATTTGCGAGATAGCGTTTACAATATATTTATTTATTTTTTTTGTTGGTGAACGTTGGAAATGAATTGTCATAACCTGCATTTTCACGATGAATTTAAGAAAAATTAATTGGCGGATTTTCGGTGAGCGAGAGAGGGAGGTGTATTCTTCTTTGAGCTCTCCGAAATGGTTGGAGCGAAATGAGTGAAATTAGGCGTTAGGTGTGAAAAAAAAAAAAAAAGGAACTTCATCCCTTGTAATTTGGCTAGCGTTTATCGTCTTGGAATTTGAAATTAGCCGTTGCGGATCGTCACTTTACAGTCTGATATTAAATATGAAGCCGCAACCACACCTTTACAATAGTTGACAAGTTACCTTTCTTTTAATAATATTTTCTCTGTTTCGTCGCCAGAAATTTTTTTTTTTCACTTCTCGGGTTACAACTTACAAAATTAGGAGGTTACGAAACACTGGGTATTATTATTTTTCTTTATTCTTAATATTTTAGCGTACGTATTTATTAATATTCGGCGAGGGTTAGCGTTTCGTTAGTTTCATTTTTTCTTTCTCTTAAAAATTATTTCAAAAAGTCTCCGGGGACGTTTCTATTCCAACACGCGTTTAAAAAAGCATTTAAAACGGATTATACAGTACATGACTGTAGTAAGTGTGACGTAAAATTTATTGAAAGGATTTTAGTAATACAAAGCGATTTCGTGTTAAATGATAAAGAATTTTGTCGCTTAAATAGACATTTTAATACTACTGTATTCGAAAAAAAAAATTTTTTTAAAAAAAAAAAGAACCTCACAAGTTTTAGGACAAAAGTTTGCAGCAATTTGGGTGTAGCTTCGACCCCTACCAAAACTTTTTTTTAAAAAAAATAATGAAGTTGATAGGTAAAAAAAAAAAAAAGAGGCTGACATAAAATTTGGTAATTCGGTCCGCGTGCTGAACCGAGTACAACACGCGTACATTGCATTTTTATTTTCGAGTGAGCTTTTTTTTTTATAATACATGTTTACAACGTAGGCCTACTACATTCGAATTACAATCTCGTTACTAATAAATAAATATATACTGCAACTGCTACACACGAGCAGTAGAATTTTGAGGAACCGGTAGGCGGACAAAAAAAAAAAACCTACGTGAAATATGCTAAACAACGGTATCGCTCGTTTGTGTTTTTCTACCTCGTTTTTATTTACAGTAATTGTTTTTAATTCGAGCGAATATCACAACCATCAGCTGTGTGTATTTCATAACTTAAAGCTGAACGAACTCTTCGTTGTTGGGAGAGAAAAATCTCTCTAGGCTTAGGCTACCTATATGCGATGCCGCGCGGTTTTTGCTTCTTATTAACCGTAAAGTTTAATGCATCTTATGTATGCTTCGTCAACTCTCGTTTAGTCACTAACTACTAGTGGGTATATATATATACGGCGTACACGTACGCTTGACTCGTTTAATTTTTAACCAAGGAATGTACGCTCACCTAATTAGCATGGAAATGTTAGAGAAGACTCACCCGGAAGCACTTAATTAAGTCGTCCGAGTGTAGTTATCTCTCCCAAGTTCTTGATAAAAATTTTTTTGTTTTTGTTTTTGTTTCATCTTCAAGTCAAGTGGAGATAGGAAAACACAATGCCTTTCATTATTGATTATGGGAAAAATTTGAACGTGATAGTTACGTACTAGTAGTAAGGTTACTGTTATAATAATAGCGTCGATGTTCAACGGTGATGATGATACGAGTATTTACAAACAATGACAACAATTGTATTAATTACGGAGAGTTCAGAGATGTAATACACAGAATTGTATTTTAATTAATTTTTGTTTAAATATAAATTGGCGCAATTAAAAATGTCGAGTTCAAACAATCGTAATGTTGTTAGTGTTAAAGAATTGTAAAATTAGATGCACAATTATTTGCATTTTTGATACTTAATGACTAAATTTTGGATTTTATTATACAGTACTGTAGTTTAAAGATTTTATTTAACTGATGTTATTTGTTTAAAAAAAAATTGTTGTGGAAAGATTATTTGCATGAGTTTTCTTTGGGGCTAAAAAAAACCCCCAAAAAATCGCTCTCCTGAAAAAATTGGTTTTACCTGATTTACACCAAAATGAAATTACCTCTCCCTCATTTCATTAACTCCTCATTAACCGGGTTTGGGGGTAATAATGTGTTTTGAATAAAATTGTAGAATTTACAGCACTAATTATTGGGCACAAAATAAATTTTGACTAACTTTAAATATCAGCTGTGATTCAATTCATTTCGGGTACATTTTCAAGCTGAACAGTATTTTTAACTTTAACGGGTCTCCATAATTTTTGCATTTTTCCCCCATTATTTACGGATAATCGAGAATCTTTTATTTAAAAATTAAGATATGCAGCATTTTATTTATCTAAGCAAAAAAGAAAACATAAATTATTTATCTAATGAATACGCGAGATTTGTTCTAAAACGTACTCTTTAAGAGCGAGGTTTTTTGGTGCACGTGTGTAACATCCCTACAGTCTTTATTATTAAAGCTAATCTGTAATCTCCCAAAATCTTCGCTCGAAGCTATCATCTTTAATGCGAGGGAATGACGGACTAGGCCGGTTGTAGTAGGGGGAAAGGGAGAGCAGCTGCCGTGTGTGGATCGGCGAGAAGCCGGCAGTGGAAGCTTAGAAAAATAGTCGGAGTGGGCAAGTGCTGAGTGTTCTCTCGCTCAACTTCTACGTTGGCTGGTTCGTGGGGGTATTAGTCACTCCTGGTACACCGTACATATGTTACGTATGTACAGGTATCT
>JAQGAZ010000791.1:0-45455 GCA_034692225.1 Polydesmus complanatus
CTTTTGCTTTAATTCACCCCGCCATTGCAACCCCCCACCCCCCCCCCCCCCCCCCCTTCATTTCCTATTCGCCTCCCACGCGCACGCTATTATTTTGTACCCCCAGAAAGAAAAGAAAAGAAAAAAAACCCAGAGAGAAGATGAAAACAATAGGCGAGAAACAAATCTCTTTATCTTGAACGTTTACGATGAAAATTACATAGCACACAATTTCAAACTCTTTTCATTTTTTTTTTTTTTTTTTGCTTCGTCGGCGAACGATTGAAAGAAAAGATAATGCCGACCAATTACACATTTTCTCAGTTAGACTAGCAGAAAAACAAATATTCCTGGCAAAATTAATTTATTTAACAAGTCACGCGTTAGAGCAACAGGAAACGAGACAATTGTCGATATCTACAAACGCAAATAATATTTCATTAGATCACTGTTATTAACTTTGAACAGCGAACGTTCAATTATGTTAAAACAGTGATGGAAAATCGAGACAAATATGTTCACACCAAATTGAGACGAGGAATGAGAATAAATTGAGGGGGAAAGTTATTTTAGGAGGCGAAACTTAAATACTCAGAGTACATATTATAATGACTATTATTAGATGAAACATTTTTTTTTTTTTGTTTGAATATTTAATAAGCGAAATTTTACACCCGTGTTTTCTCATCAACTTGATGCTCCCGCAGACAGCTCGATTTTTGTCAGTCAATCTTACGAACAATTTTAATTAATTAAAAATAAATTCCGCCATTTTACAATTATTACTTTTCAAATAAAAATCGCTGACTGATTGATTTCATTAAAAGTTTTTTGATGAGCTTTTAAAAAAATTATGTGTTTTAACGGTAATTTAAAATAATTTATATGATTTTAAACTGTTTTAAACGTTAATAAAAGCGTTTTCAATGTGGTTGTTACGTTTTACGTGTTAAAACCGTCCGACGTAGTATTGAGGAATAGTTATGCTGTACCACCATGCAAAGATACAGTAACTTTTCCTCGCTAAAAATTCTTTTGCTTATTAAACTGCATTATAATTTATTTCTTCAAATTTTTCTATTATTAATACCGGTATTCAATTTTTAAAGACTTTGAAAAAAATATGATATAATAACGAGTTCCAACGCTGTAATTAAATTAAACTTATTTTAATGATCAGAATCAAAACGCTAGATATCATCAGTTTGCCGGTATAAATTTAAACGTGCATGCAGTTTTGCTTTGGAGGGATAGCATAGACTCGGAGTGTGCGCTTTGTAGATTCGGTTCTCGCGTGAGTAATAAAACTTTCACGCTTGTTCCTGAATATTTTATGTTATCAGTAGGCTGCAGCTTTGACCGAGACGCTTTTTCATGGAAATGAAGAAGAAAGGGGATGAAAGATCTCAAAAGAGCATCGTCTAAAACTTGAATCAGATTTCTATATATATCGGTAAAAGCGGGCTCAGTCCTCTTTCGTCAGACATATAAGATACTTGAAAGGATACTGTAGCTTCTTCCATAAAAAAAAAACCCTTGTTGAATTCTCGCATGGCTCATTAGCTGAGAGTAGGAGATGCCGTCGGTGGTTGGTTCGAGAGCTGAGATGGAGCTCGAGAGTCTGCACAACCAACCGGAACGCCATTAAAATGCCCGTGAAGCAGCCTTGCGAGTCATTAACAGACAAGCCGCAATTTTCTTTCTCGACTTACCACACTTTTTTCGTGTAACAAATTACGTTCACCGATAATCGCATACCCATTTGCTACATTTGCTTACGAAATGTCTTCCTTTTAGCTATTATATAACGAGCTTGAGCAACTTTTTTTTTTTTTTTAAATGTAATTAAGTTAATGTAACACTTTTAAACTTGCGTAAAATTTACACCCAACTACAGGAAAATATGAACGTTTAAACCAAAAAGAAAAAAATTAAAAAGTTTATTTTTTTTATAGCATTCGTAAAATAATTATGGCACAATCAGTAAATTGCCTTAAAAAACTGAAGATCTATAGATTTTAATCAAGAAATATTTTTGACCACTTTCTAATTTATTAGTTTAATTTAAACTAAATTTTTGTTTATTATAACCTAATAAAAACTCATTGAATGTGTTTTATTTTTATTTTTTTAAAAAAAAAAACTACCGGTACCGGTATTCAATTAGCCTATAATTTTTTTTTAACATATTTTTATTTTATCAGTGATATAAACATTAGAGATTTTGCAGTTAAGCTATTTTCCTCTATGCTTAAGTCCACTTCTTATATCGTCCAAGTTTGGAATTTATTCTTGCAGTGATGTAAATGAATAAATAAATTCCAAACTCTGACGAAATAAGAAATAGATTAAACATAAAGAAATAAGCGTAAGCCAATATTTCCAATTTAATTTTAAAATTCAATAACTGTTCAATTAATTAAATTGAAAAATTAATTTAATAACACTAAATCCTTACAGATACTATAACAAAAATAAATTAAGTTGATTGGAATTTTGTCATTTAAAATAATAATGAACGATAAATTTCCAATTTTCTCGATTAAATAAGTATTTAATACTGTAATTCCTTGGATCTGATCATCCAAAAGAGCTGTTAGCTTTACGGATGCCTTTTAGTTATGAGGAAATTGCCTTTTACGATCATGCACAAGCATATCATCAATTTTAATTCCAGTTTACTAATTAATTTAAGCTACAAGCTTCGTAAATATTCATTTCAGAATAACATTACAAATCTTGTAAACATGCAACCGTGCGAAAATCACTTCTCATGCTAATACCACGCATAAATAATAATAAACGACCTCCTGTTTACATAATTCTTTAACATGTTGACTTTCGTTTAATTTGCGAATAATTTTTTTTTTTTTTTGATAGCGCTATTAATAGATATAATTTTTTTAATGTTAACGCCCCATTATACAGTTTCTGCACAACGTCATACAAGAATACTTCCAAGTGTAATTTTCAGATAAAGTACAAAAGAAAGGACCGGATCGATTTGAAAAACCAATTAAAACCGATACAATTATTTCTATCCCGTCATTATTTTAAAGATAATTAATTGATGAAGCCGAAAGTTGGAAAAGAGGGAAAAACTTTTTCGTTGATCAAAAACTCTTTTCAGTCGATGTAGGTGTTGTATTATCGATCGGTTTTTCTCTCTTATTTCGCCACCTCCGTCGTTAGAGAAGAAGGGTAATTCAGAGGAGAGGAAAAATCGGGGTAGAAATAAAGTAGGAATGAAAACGAGGGGAAAGCTTTATCTGTGTTTGAGATGTGGTCTTTAATGAGAGGGATGATAAATTGGAAAAGAAAGAAGTGCGAAGGGGAGTTTGTGGCCATGTTTGATGGATCGAAGAGAAGTCGATTACATATCTAACGACGTCTTTTTACTCAACGTCATAAACGCAAGCTGGAAACAACAAAATTCACTTGGACAAAATCCTTGAAAGATATATTCGGCTATCCCACCATTTATGTACCCCCCACCCCTTGAAATATCCTAGGATGGTGGTCCAAACACGGTAGCACCTGGTAAGATAACCCCCGGGGGACAATTTCATTTCGCCGGAAGCGTAGTTACAAAAAATTACATTTACCCCTCTCTCTTATGCTCAATCCGATTGCACTTATAAGGTTTATTACACTTACATAAAATGCTATTACTCGACGTTTATTACCAAAGTCATATTACGAAATTTGATAACCATGTATTATAAAGCTACAAATTGTAGACTACCCGCAAATGACCATATTTTAATAATATTCTTATTGACAATCATTGGACACCAATTTAAATAAAAAATTTACCAATTGCAATATAATACCGAATTTTGCACTCCATTTCCATTTTTAAAATTTGTTTATTTAATTGATTAACAATAACACGCATGTTGTAAAACGATACTAATCTACTAACTTATTTGTTTGCTGACACTTTAATCTGCACTACAACTCCAATTATCCAAATCAATACTGTACATGTATTTGCAAGCATTTTTATTAATGCTATTTTTTTTTATTAAAATAAGAATTGATTTTGCATTATTTCATACAAAAAAAAAAATAACCTTTTTATCTCAGCTACGTAATGTGTAAGTTCCGTTACTTTTTCTTAAACCAATGAAATTGATCTGCCCATTTTTTTTTTTTACCATCAATCTATGTGTTGAGATGAAAAATTTCATTATAATAATTTTTCTCAATTCATCTTAGCAATCTCGTCAAATTTTTTTTTCCCTGCTACGTATTTTTTTTTATATATATAAAAATAATAATAGTAGTTGAAGTAGTTAACAGACAGTAATTTATAGTAATAACAACTTCCAACATAATGATAACTTAGGGAGAAATTTCTTGTCGTGTTGACGTAACAAGAGGAAGAAGAAGAAGACTGGATGTACAGAAAAAAAAATTAAATTGAACTTACCAACGTTTCCTTGAGTGCTGATACAGGTTGAACGTACTTCAGCCACAGCTCCGTGTTGAGCCATGCTCACATATTTGGCGCAATACTCCACGTAGCGTCTTCCGGCGAAAACGTCACAGGGAAAAGTAACAGAGTTTTTGTCCAATTCCACGCGTTTCTCCGAAATGTAGTTATAAACAAACGGCGAGGCAGCGGGGGCGTTGGGCGAAGAACTCAAGCGTCCATACACGCGAATTTTATCACCAAACAAAATGCACTTAGGGTGCTGATAGAAAATGGTAATTTCGGACTTGAGCGAGCATGGAAACAACGCGCTTCCGGTTTGAAAAGCTACCCGATAACGCTCGCTCCATCTCACGTTGATAAGGGCCGACGACACAATCACTTGAGGCCTTTTAGCGTTAGTCTTAAGTCGAATCTGGTAGACTCCGGCTTGATCAAAAGACGAGCAACTCACCGTAAACTCTCGAGAAATAATTTTAAAAAAATCGCTCACTTCCGTTATAACTCGGCGATTATTTAGCAGAGATTGAGAGGAAGTTAAAGCGGATTCATTGTACCGGACGTAAGCCAACTCTAACCACGTCCTATGGGAATATGCATTAGGTGGACAGGCGATTCCTGTGGCCTCCAAACTCACTTTTACGTCCGACGTAAATGTTTCTAAAAGAGTGGGCGTGGTTATTTTAAACAAGGGCCAACGAATATTAATATGGTCACTGGTGATAATCTCCGTGACGTTAGCGTTTATCTAAAAAAACAACAACAACAACAACCAAAAAAGAGTTTTAATACATATTTAAAACACAATTTAATTAATTATATTATTAATAATAATTAGCAAGTACCTTAATAATTAATTTAACCCAGCATACGCCTCCATAAATGATGCTACCGCATTTAAAGGCAAATTTTCCCGCAGGAGACGATAATGATAGGTCAAGTTCAAGAGTGGTCAAAGCTTCGACGTGATCGTCACACATGAGAAGGGCTACGGTGTTCCAGGCATCGTCGACGGGCATTCGAGCGGTAACGAGTCGGGTGAGATTAAAAGTGACGTCCAGATCCCCGGATAAAGAAGTGTAACGAGGCGTGACATTTAGCATGAGCTCAGGGGCAACCGTTGATGCCCCGCTCAAACCTAAATTATTCAAATCAAAAGAAACAATTAAAACGACGAGAACTTATCAATCATCAATATTATTCTTTTTTCCACTCTCGTTACCTCCACTTTTGATTATCGAAACGATGAATAGGAATATTATCGACAAAACTTCAATTATCACATGATAATCCATGATGACGTCATCGTCCCAATTGGGGAAATGTTAACAAATTATTACATTACGGTTCACCTGAAACGATAAATTAAAAAAAAAAAAAAAGAGTTTAGACACTTTCATATACATTATTTTACTTACACATTGAGCCATTAAGCAATCGCATCGAGATTTTTCGAGCGATACATAAATCAAAAGAGGTTTACAATATTATTATTATTATTATGTAAGGTAAAAAAAAATACATCTAAAAACTGGTTCGATCGGTCGTGCTTTAGGTAGCGCTGATTGTAGGCTCAACTCTCAATAATTTTAAATCAATCTCAAATACCATCGTAATTATTGGGTTGAATTTGATTAAATCATTGTAATTATTTTTTCTTTATCAAAATGAATTATTCGAAATCAATAAATTTATCAAAAAGAAAGAGAGGAAAATACAGTGTTTAATTTAGTGACAGCTAACACTATCTTGAGTTTAGAAAATTTCAGAAATATTTGTTTTTTAATACAATAATTAAAAAAAAAAAATAAAACTATAATAATATTGAAGAGCTTGAGAAATAACCGGATAACTCCAAATAAAATACCGTTTTAAGAGAAATATTTTCGACTTAAGGTAAATTTGTTCTTCCCACTTATTTTCCAACTATTAAAGCGCTAATGAGAGAAATTTGCATGTATAAATGTTTTTTTATAAAGCAGGGAGACTCTTTAAGCTTTAAAGTTGGGGTTAAAAAATAATCTTTTAAGCCAACAACAAATACAGCAAATACCAAATTATTGGGCAGACGGCTTACTGAAATATCTGTACTGTAATTTAAAATAAAATTGTCAAATAAATTGAATTCCCTAAACTCTTAATTTTAAGAATCTTCCTTGCACCTCCAATACACAGAATAAAAGTAACAATAATACTATAATCTATAACGTACACTCTTTAATTAAAATAGTAAAATAATTGCAAGCCTTTTATTTATAGCATTGTAGTTTTAAAATTCGTTATTTTTTTAATATACCGTACTGTACTTTTGCAACATTCCGCATTATATTTTTCTTCGTTAAATTTATGAAAATATCTAAAACCCAGGGTGTGGTTAGAGACAAAATAAATTTTTTCAGTCAAAAAAAAAAAAATAGAAGAGCAACACAATCCAAAAATGTTAATATAAATAGCGACTTTTTAATCATTTGCCAACTTTGTTTATGCCAATATTATTCATAAAGCTATAAAAGATAGTTAAAGGTAGGGCGTTAACTTATTCTACCCGTTGTTGATAATTTTTTAATTAACAAGATAGGAAATATCAACGTTGAGATTTTAACATATAAATATAAAAAATAAATTTCGCTTATTAGAAATTTTAAGGAAGTACTCAGATCAATAAATAAGAATTTGGCGATACACGTTTATAATGGGAAATTGTAGCCAACTTGCAGACAGACCGTTTTCCTATTTGTTTAATGTAAGGAAAAAGAAAAACATTGTTTCTACATCAAAAAAAAAAATGTCGAGTTCAAATATTTAAAACGTAAATTTTCTCGTTCTCAAAACCTGATAGGTTTGAAATGCTAAAAAAAAAAAAGGGATAAAATTTCATAATCTTCTAAAGTGATGGAAAGGAAAAGTGGTGAAATGTTTAAAAAACAAGTTTGACACCGCAATAATATTCCACCGCTAAACAACGTTCAAAGTTTTTTTTTTTTTATCATTAGAAACGTGATAAAAATTTACAAAATCTTAAAATGTCCTTTTACATTCCTTATGCCATTTCAAATCTCGCAAAGCTTACTTAAAATTTCACGTCTCACCCTACTCAAAACTATTTTTTTAGAAAGGAGGGGGTGGAGAGAGAGAAAAAAAAGAAGAAATAGATAAAGTCTAGAAAAATATTGGGTAATAAAATCTCTTTTTCTCAGAATATTTTCGGTTTTTTTTTAAGAGGTCGTTAAAAAGTCTTTAAACTATCTTTAACCAACGAATATCTAATTTGTTAGTTTTTTGTTTAAAAAAAAAAAACAATAGCTATTTTAAAATATAAACGAGAAAAAAAATCGAAGGTAATTCACATAACAAATAGCGCTCACGAAAACATTTGAATAAAATAATTAATTTAAAATAGAAAGAAAAACTAAATTTCTATCAAATGTGAATTCAGTCCTGAAATAATCAAACACCTTAAGCGTTTTTGCATATCATACTTTTTTTAAAAAAAAAATACTGTACTAAAAAAATTATAATCATTAAATCAACCCTTAAAAACACCAAATAAAAAAAATAGCTCATGTTATTTTGTATCTCAAACTGTAGGATCAAGAAACAAGTTAAATATATAACATTACCACGTGACGTGAGGTTGTCAGTAATGCTTGTTCTTTTGGCGAAATATCCAAGAAGAAACAACGTCGGTGGTCAACTGAGTTCGCGTAAATTTACAAAATTTGAAAACAAGAATAATACTCACGTACGTGTACACTTAACACTGCAAGACTTGACACTTTTTTTTATATTATTTTACATAAGCCAAAAAAAAAAAAAAGTTCGAAAGCGAAAGTTCAGAGTCCTTCGAGCGCAGGTCAAATAAAGAGCCGACCAACTCCAAACATGAGTAAAGCGACGACGATGCGCCACAACATTAAGCATTTGCATTTTTTCTGTTTCTTAAAATTTTTTGTTTTTTTGTTTTCATTCTTTCACTTGAGTTCCGAATGTGGAAAACAAGAGAAACAGCGAGGCGAGTAGACAAAAAAGATTAATGGAGTTGAATTGAAATGAAAAAGTACGTGGTGGGTGGATTGAAGAGAACATGGACGTAGATAGGCGCAGGGGTTTCTAGGTGTTGTAAGAATAGGTGTGCACGGATTATCAAAGGCTTGGTGTGCTTCGCCAACTAAATCGTGTTCTAAAGACTATCAAAAATTTAGATGGATTTACGTTTGCTCTGCTTTCATTACCTACAGTGTGTTTACAATTTTGTAACTTTTTGATTTTTTTTTAGTACTGTACGTGTATTAAGAAAATCAAATCTAAACAAAAGTTTTTAAAAAATAACCGAAACAGATCAAATTAAATCCTTAATGTATACAAAAAAATAATAATGAAAGACTTTTAAAATAAAAAAAAAATTACCGGTATCATAAAAAATATTCAGCAACTGATTAAAAAATGTTATAAAGGATTATTAATGATTAAATAATTTTATAATCAAAAAACGTTTTTTTTCAGTTTAAAAATTCTGTTAATCCTTTATATTGCCATTTTTTCAGTTAATTGCATTTTAATAATATTTTTGCTTAAAAATTGAAATATTTGATATAAAAAAAAATATCTTCCTAACTTTATACAGTGCAAACCTTATTAAAACTAATTAAGTTAGGCTTACCAATATTATTATTAAAAATAATAAATAAAAGTAAACAATTTCTAAAATTATAGTGCACCAAATATTTTTGGCTAATAATGAAGTTACGGTAATGCCTTTTTTTTTAATTAATTAGCTTTGAATTAGTTGCTCAAAATGACGATCCAATAAATATAAGTTCCCTTTACTTTCACTCATTTTCATTCAACAATTTAAAAGAAAAATCCTGTGGGGGGAATTTGTAACTTCTAAATTTAAGAATTTCCTAAAAATAGCTAGGCTACCTATTAAGTTAATGACTTTTTGAAATAATGAACGTTTCGAAAAAAAGAAAAATCCAACTGAGTTGAGCTTAATAGTCAAATGATGTAGCCCACCCTCTCTTTTTCTTCGTACTTTCACTCACTTTCATTCGTTAACCTCTTACAGTAACAGGTATGCTAACCCCCCTACGCTCACTCCCTCTTAGTTACTCCATCCTCTTCCACGTCTAATCTTATCCATGAGGTGAAGTTGAGCTGTGCCTCGGGCCGGAAACTTTGCAAAAATACAACAAAGATTAAAATCTCAGCTAACAAAACTAAACAAAAAGTAAAGAATGACAATAGACCACTTCCTCCTCTCTCTTCAAAATTTGTTCGAAAACAAAAAAAAAAAGAGAAAATAGCAATCAAGTGGATTTAATTACTTTTCTCTGCATTTTTTTTTTAAAAATAATTAATTCAATCGCAACAATTAAAAGAGATAGCAAACAATAGGAATTAGATAAGACTAATTGTAGGGAGGCATTTTTAAATTAAAAATATATTATAATGTTTTGCTTTGTGCGAGTGTGCATTTATTTCCGAGGACCAATCCAATTGAAACATCATGATAAAAGCTCGCGCAACTCTATTCGAGTGATGGTCTCGCGCGATGATTGATGACGTCTACTATCACTTTATCATCGTAATTTATTATCTGCGTTTGAATTTTGGTGATGGCGGTGAATTATTTTTGTGTCATGCGTAATGAACGGACCAGTCGTGGTCAAAATCACCTCGTAAATATTCTTGCCATTTATTATTAAGTAAATATTTTTAAAGCGCCTGTTCGCAGCTGATAACGCTCGATCGAGTCCAAGAAAATAATGCAAAACTACAGTATTTAGATGATGAAATAAAAAAAAAAAGTTGTTTTCGTCGACATACTGCGAAATTTCCTATTAAATTCAACGCACCTTTTGATTAGCTTATTTAAAAAAAAAAAAAAAAAAGATTGTTTCGACCTTGCACGAGTTTTGTAAATTCAATGTATGCTCAAATCTTGATCAAGCATTTGCATATCGCTGCATCAATGTGCGAAATTGGAGAGTGGAAAGCATTGATTTAATTAAAAAGCAGAGCAATAGTAGAACTACTATTATAACGTTTAGTGACCCGAGAAAGCTAGGGTAACCGTAATAAATTAGCGTATTACGATAGGGTGAATATGTTTTTCATAAAAATCAATAAAATAAAAATATTGCTTTGCGGTTGTGATGGTCAATATTCTCGTGCAAAGCAGCGAACAACACCGCATCAATCAATTTTATTGATTCCTTTTTTGAGTATATATATTTAAAAATAAAAACAATGCTTTGCAATTATAATACTCATACAATAAAAATGTATGAAATATTATACAATGTACTTGCGTAAAACAACTGTACATAGGCTACATAAAATTTAATAATTAATATACATGTAAAGTAAAGTTAATGTTTACAACAACAACTACCCATTATTTTATTTTTACTACTCTTAGTAAAAATGGCAAATAATTTTTATAGTCACATTTTTAAAAAAATCAGTAGCTTACTCTAATGAATTATAATCACTTGTCATCAATAATTTATTTCAGGCTATTCTAAAATAAAACATGCACATTTAGTAACCTGTATTTTTTACTTTAACTATTGTAACTTCAGTGCTATCTGTTAAAGTTTATCTTTTCATTATTTTAGATATGGTATGTTTTTAATTACAGTATTAAAAATTAAAATTCTGAAAATTGAGATCATAAGCCAAAGCAAATTATACGGTATTATTATTGAATATAAAATTGTTCAAATATTTAGCACTTTTAATAAATACTCCGTATTTTATTTGAGATCACTATAACATTACGAGTATTAATGAAAGTAATTTGATAACTTAACTACAAAGACTCTATTGAGTGCATAAATTTGACATTTTTTAAGACTAACTATAAAAAAGCACTAATTTTTCAAACATTTTGTTCTGTATACAGTATAATAAACTTAAAACTGATTGCAAGAAAAGAATTAATATTTACAAACAAAATAATTATTCGCAGCGCGTGCCAATAATAATTATTGTTAACTTTCTAGACACAAATTATTGTCTATTTCTTATTCAATAATAATTATTATGCTTTTAATAGAAAATTCAAACTTACAGTTGTGCGCCGTCTCCATTATTTTGAAAGTTAGCGCTCGATAACTCGCGATTTCCGAGAGGTGTAGTCGTGTGCGCGGAACGAGTCAAATGAAAGCAGTTATTTGATGCGGCTTTATCTTTCTCAGTTGAATTTCAAGTACACACATTGAATAAAATTTGCAACATAAAAGTTTTTCGGGGATATCGGAACAAGTACAGAAGAAAACTCGTGTCACTTTTTGTAACGAAAGAAAACGAGATGTGAGAAGGCAAGAAATTTCACATCAAACACAACAAAAAAAAAAAAAAATTTTTATCTATTGCGCTCCGTCGTCATCCTCGGTCATAATGTTTTCACCTGAGAGCCGTAGACGAAAGGTAAGAGCGATAGGAGAAGGGGGGAAACGAGTGGGAACTGAAGGGGGATAAAAGGTGGTCAAACTGGAAACTCGCTTCACTATAGGTTAACTCTCTTCCATCTATCTATCCATCCCTTACACACATGCGTACTAGTTAGTATACTTCAAATATTTTCCTTTATCTTCATCACACTTTTTTTTTTTTTCTTATGACCCTCCTTCAAATAAAAAAAATAATAAAAATTCTATTAAAAAAAAAAAAAACATAATAATCTCTAAATGACGATTCATTTAAATGATAGATATGAAAACAAAAGAATTACGGCATCGTGCTAATCCCGATGGCGCCATCTTGCATCTTCTTAAAAAAATAAGTATCAATTGGATGTTAAAATACACCTTTGCTTTGCTGAATTCTTGTTTTCGTAAAGAAAAAATTTATTTGTAGCCTATATATTTTGGATCACTTATCCGCAACAGTTTGGGGCCGACGTAAACGTATGAATGGAGATGGGCGTGGTTTAGTAGCACGCAGCTCTCATTGGTTTCATCGATTTTTGGCGGGTAATTCCGCAAAACGTTGGGGCTACCTTGGCCCCACCTTTGTTTTTATTATTAACATCGGCGCTTTCACGTCGATCCTAGGATATTAATTCCACGTGAATTACACCCCCCATTCTCTCTCTCACTTCAATCAGTCACTGCCCCTGCACGAGCTCACAGGAACACGTGTATTATATGAAGGGCACAAGAAGAAACAGTAGGCATACAAAAAAAAAAAAAAGAAACTGCTCAACCTGCATGTTTTACTATTATTATTATTAATGGTGTTTTCCCCTTAGTCGAGATCAGAAATCAATACGATGCAGGGGTTTGGATAATGGGTGAGTGACTCATTCCCGCAATTTCTCAATAAAACGCCGACTATTTTCAGAGAAACACGCACAGGTGAATGAATGAATTATAAATAAGTCCACCAATGGGTCTACACTACCCAGTGACAATTGGAAGCTTCGATGAATGAGTTTTAGTCTGCGCGGAACAGGCGCTTCCGAAGTATTAGTTTACACCCTAAATCGGGTCACACGTGCCATGATTGTTATCATTATAAAAAATAAAAAAATTAGGCGCCACAAATTTTTATTTAATAATCAATTACAACTGAAATTAGTAGGCGGCTATCCCGAACACAATGAAGGCAGTGTAAATACAGTGTTCACTGGGAACTGACATACAAGGTAGTTAAGAGTTGCATGGGACCAGGACTACTACCTCGGATTACAGAAAAACTCAAATTAATAGAACATTGTATAAAAGCCAACATGCAATGATAAATTCAAAACAATTTTGAAAAAAATCTATACAAAAAATTTAATTGATTGAGCTATTTATAGTTACTGTAATACAGTGCTTATTATGTATTGAAAACGCTTTAATAGCAGCTCGGATTATACAGTAGGTAAAAACAAATTTCTGACTAATTTTCAAACCAATTTTTTATAATAATAATAATTTATTAATTGCGATTTTAATTATTAAAAAACAGCAGTTGTGTTAATTGATTATTTACTACAATTTAATCAATACGGTGACTAAGTTTCAATCTTGTTTTTTTTTTTTTTTAATTTGGGTAAAATAGAGTAAACTCTTGTTTTACGTTGTCGTAGGTTGAAAATTACGTTCCAAGGATAATGTGGCGAATAACAAAGGCGAATTAATTATGCAAACATTTCGCGGCAAATGAAATTTTTGACTATAAACCTCTTTCGCAAATATGACAAGGATCATTATACAGTAATATTAAATTATTAATTAATTTATAAAATATTCTACAGTATTTTAAATAAGACGTTATCTATAATTTTTTTGTTAAAAAAATGCGAGGACATTTTTAAATTTGGGCAGTATCACAGTTTAAATTCCAACGGATGCTCTGTTTCTCGTCTAGCCCAAAAATAAAAAATAAAGATTTTTATAGAAAATTACTGTACGTGTTGAGTGCATATTACATTATGATCTAGAGAGTTAAACAACAGGGAAACGCATTTGCGTTTATTTTCCCCCACGCGACCATTGAGACCGTGAACAAACAACGCATATTTTCTTATTACGCTCAAATTAGCTACCAAATAGAAGTCATATTTTCAACACAAACGAAATGCGCTGTCGTCTGCGTCCAATTAGATAGAATATGGCACGCCATGTTTAAATTATGATAGAAATCGCGCATCTTCAACTTGACATTTTAAATTAAAAGTAATAGCCTGATTTCGTTTTATTTTAGCATAGATTTCTTTTTTTTTTTTACAGTATATTTATATTTTTGGAATGTAAAATGTTAGGCGTCTTGGTTGAACCAGGCTTAAACACGATAAATAAACAAGGGCGTGGTTGAAACGAGGGCAATAACGTTTAAATTAACATGACTTGTCACATGATCTGCAGTCAATTGTGCTATGCAATTGTGTACCGGCAAAGTAATTGATGAGCACAAAGACGATTTCGTTGCAAACCGCGTTTAAAAATCAAATATATTGTAAAAGTGTATTCAAATTACTCGGATCTACTGTACAGTATAATCTTTCAAACTTAATGCCTAAAATTAAAAAATGCAATAAAAAAAAAAAACCGAATTTTTGCTCAAATTACTTTGGTGCTCAAAATTTCGCCCAGTAGTAATCCGCATTAGAACATTTTGAAACTGTGTAGGCTACCTCAATAACTACAGTATTATATTATTTTTCTCGTTATTGAATTTTCAAAACAATAAAAGTTAGCATTACTTTATTTAAAATTGATTTTTGTTAGAAATTTTTTTCTCCAAGAAAGTTTTATTAATCATGAATTTGATATCAAGTTATCGATAATCTTTCAAAAATATAATTATTCAGTATTTTAGAAATACTACTGTATAATCTTTCCTTTAAGAAATTAGATTTTTTGATAATAGAAAAAAAAAATTACTAAAAACACGACATTTTTCAATACAATCGGTATTGTTGATCGTTTTTTCAAAGCTTTCACCTGTGGTTCTTATTTTTATACTCTACGTACTGTAGAAAATAAAATAAAAAAAAAATTTAATTATGTTTTGCTATAATAAAGACAAGATCCAACGTCCAATATGTACGAGGACCGGTATCCAATATGTTTTCTCTTTCCAAAATCTTTTACCTCTCGCGTCCCATGATTCCACGTCTGATCTTATCTTCACCACAAGACGTCTTTAATTGCTCAATATTGTAAGAAATAATTTATTTTACTTCCGCTTGATTGTTACAACGATCATAAAATAGCCATTCTACAGGGCATCGGCGCCGCCACAAATGTTGCAAAATAAATCGCAACGGGTAAAATGAAAAAGAATACTGTCTGCATCAATGATTATCGCAGAATTTTTGTAAAAATAAAGAATTTTTACTTTAAAAATAAACTGGAAAACTGTTTAACGGATTTTTTTAAAAAAGATTCTGTTTTTTCAATTTTCCAAAACATTTCGCGAAAATTTTAAAAGACCTTTACATTTCTTTTCGTCTTTAACCCGAACGAGGTTAAATAAAACCGCTGTATAGTATAAAGCAGATTTTAAAATTCAATAATATTTTAATGAAACTTTGGCAAATTCTTTTTTAAAATTTCGTTTTTCCGATCATTTTAACTACCGAACTAAAGTAAGATTAATTTGCGTAAAGTTCTATTCATTTCCGCAAAAACTCACAACAGAGGTTTTTTGTAATATTTCCCACAGGAAAAAAAGCAATTTTTCTAAATTTGTCTAGAAAACCTGTTTTATTGATACATAATTTAAAAATATAGGCGTTCCATAAAAATATTTTTGAAAATATTCAACAATAATACCGGTATTGATGAATTTTATTTTTTACTTAACAATAAATACAGTTCTTATACTAATTTTTTTTTGGGGGGCGCAATAAAATGTTAATGTGAAAGCTCGCACCAAATAATTTTTAAGTAAACATAACCTTAAATCTAAAGACATAACCAGTTGCACTGGCAGTCAAGTCAGGTGATTAAACTTCAATATGAGAAATTCCTTTTAACCAGTAAACACAGTGGAATATTATTCTGGTTTTGCGTTCTTCGTATATTCTCGTTTTTTTTTTTCTTCTCTCTAATTTGAAATTCCGAAACGGATTGTTACTCCTCCCCTCGCAACCATCCGAATAATAATAATAGCAAAAGGAGTGTGATTCGAAAACGGGGATAGCACGGATTTGTGAATTCCAGGGAGTAATCGGAAGCTGCATGTACTGCACATTGATTCTTTGGAACCAAATTCGTTTCATTTGCAAATCTCGACCTTTTTTTTTTTTTTTTACTTTCCCTCTCTTCTCTCTCTTTTACGTTTACCCTTCCTCGAAGCACTAGGAAATAATACGGTGACGATATAAAAGAACATTAATCGTTGAAAGTAATTTTGGACGAGTGACAGGTAAAACATAAATCACGGTCACCACTTTTTTTTTTCCTCCCGCAAAACAATTGCAATTTCACTTGCACTCATAAAATTCCATTTGCGATATTACATTTGCTCTTCCGCGCATCACAACAATGCCGGAATTGCTTCTGAATTCAATGCGAAAGTTCTGTATAAGACAGAAATCAAGGACAATAAGACACACGCGAGAATGTGCGCTCGTGTAGTCAGGCTACATTTTATTTACTGTACATGTACATGTAACCTTGGTCTAATTAATTATTTTGAAATATATTACAGTAGAAAAAATTAATCGCCAAACATTACTGCATAAAATTTAGCACAGTACTTGTATACAAGCAATACAAATTTGTTAAATTAAAAAATAACCAATTTGACAAATAAAATAAACTTTGTATAAAAATAAGTACAGAGAAACGTAAAATTTGCTCGTTATGAAATTATAAAAACCATGAATAAAAAATATTACTTCAATAGATTCATTTTTGAAACTGATGCATAACTGCATAAACTATTCATAAATTAAATTCAATCCGGATATTAATATTTATTCACACTGCATCCACGCGCCCTACCAGTTCGTGTTTAACCGGAAGAAAAAAGATAAAAAAAAATTAAACATAATCTAACTTAATGCAAATCTGCGAATGTGAAATGTCACGCATTAAAATGACGAGTGTTACAAGTACACAAAGGCCAACCAACCCGCGATAAATTATAATTCAGATTAAGTTTTAAAAAATAATAATAAATAAACAATTTCGTGTTTCGTTTTAAGGCTATTTATAAAACAGTTAATTTTTTTAAAAAAATTTAAAACTTTAAAGTCAAAAAAAAAAAAAAAATTTAAATATTTACAATTTTTGTTGTTGTTGTAATTTTGCAAATAAATAACATAAAACATTTTTTTATCTAGCAAATCAATAAACATGCTAAAAATTTAAATATATTTTTTTTCTTAATAATTAAAACGTCTCATCTCAATATTGATATCTTTATGCAATCTTACATATTTTTAAATACTTGTCTAAATATTTTTAAAAAATGTTCAAAATTAATTTTAAAAAATCATAAATATTTTAACTTAAGTTATATCTTTATTATTTTTTTTAAATAAGAAAAAAAAAGAAAATTATATAATAACGTGAGTTAGATCGCGATCGAAGATGTTGAAAACTCAATAGGTCTAAATTATTTTAATAATAGATGATAATAATAATTATAATCAACAAAAGCCATAATTAAAGCTGCATTTAAAAAAGCCGAAATTGTTAATAAAAACAAAAAAAATTCGGCTAAATACACTAATTAAAGCGATCATGTAAAGATTTTTAAACTACTCGTTTTCAGAGATTAAATTAATCGACTTAAATAACCAGTTATCGATAAATTTATTTCTACATAGTCAACAAATTGAGTTTTTTTTAATGAAAATGAAGAAAAAAAAAAGTAAGACCGGTTTTGTTTTTTTCTTTCTACCATTAATTGACTTTAACTCCCAATAACATTTTTTACCCAAATTCAGACTCAATAAACAATGCATGTTGTATGTACGCGCAACGCCATCTATCGCTCACCTCATTCACTCGCCAGGAAGAGAGCTCATTTCTTTTCCCTTGAAACAGGTAACTTCAAATAAATACCGTAAAAAAAAAAAAAAAAAAATTACCGAACCTGAAATGTTGACCTGAAAATTTCAGAGCCAATTTCTTCCTCCGCCCACATCTCCTCCTACCCCCTCCCCCGATGCCTTCTTTCTCCTCCCATCAGCCACACGGTGGATGCGCTGAACGGGCCATTTATTTACATCGGCGTTGACAACGGAAGGTCACATTCGCCACTGCGTGCAATTTGGAGAGAAAAAAAAACGAAATTAAGCGCATTTAAATATCGCATTCAAATTTTTCGTTATTCCGATTGTGAAAAGAAGAGAGAGAAAGGAGGTTTGAAAATCGTGATAAAACTGCGTGAAATACCGTCTTTGGAAACCCTGAATGGGTCGACGACCTAACTACCTATTATTATGCCTAGTTCAAAAGTGCTGATTGGTACCATGATATAGAAATTTGTTTAGTATGACAACCGCAAAAAAAGTCATTTGCACTTTTTCATATTTCACGCTAAGCTCGTTTGTCAAAAAAAGAGAAAGATTTAATCGCTGGGGTTAACGAGTTGTGCCTCTCACATTTTATTTTGATTTTTTGTTTGGAAGAGAGAAAAAAAAAACTGTTTTTGGAATTTTAATTAGTTTTGTGATCGGAATATGAGACTATCGTTGATTGCTTCGTTAATTGTCAATTGTGTCGTCATTGCCGACGCTATCTTCCCCGGAACCTTTGACCTCGAACAGCTGCTGGCATTCACAGCCAGACAAGCGGAAGAGAAAGTCGATCAAAGTAAGTTCAATTTACCTCTTTTCCATTGTAATTTGGCCTACTATCAGGTATTGTAAAGCATTAAACGGGGTTGTAGTCGACTTTGTAAAACGTTAGACTAATCTCTTTTTCAATATACATGTAGCCTACTCTTATTCATTGTCAATAAATTTATTTTCTTTTTTAATTTATCTTTACGCGATCAGGAATAAATCGCTTTGCCAGGCTTCAATCAGTATAGAACTCTAGATTCATTATAATCAAATTTAAAAACTTTAAAAAAATTACACTTTATATTTTTTATAATAAGTTTAATTATGAATGATCGGTTTTTTCAATAATTCGATACAGCCAAATCTTTTTTTGTTTGGTTTATTTATTCAAATTTTTGCTGGGGTTCAAACAATCAGGGGCAGCAGCAGAACCGATTACTCGACCTATGCGCGGTATATTCCTGGTTTTTTTTTTTTTTTTTTTTTTAAATAATAATAAATAAGTTGTTTCGGACGCGTTATTTTTATAAAACTTCCATTGCGTCATAATAATTTTTCCTATATCCGGCAACAGTTAAAAACCTAAAAATTAATGATTTTATATGCTTAATCATCGTAATAATAATAACTTAAAACCACTTAAATGATGGAAGAAAATCTATTTTAAATAATAATAATAATAGTAATCCCATACTTTTTTTATTATTATTTTTAAGTATTATTTTTTTCTCGCAAATGTTTGCCATTTCTTTTTAGGTCAAAAATGTTAAATAATGGGGAGGGGTAGAAAGCGTCAATGAAGCGACTTTTACCAACCGAAAATGTGTGAGAATTGGGGAAAACGTTACGAGGATGAACAATAATGTTACTAAAAGTGCGAAAAATACCTTTAATATTATTGTCTGAGTTCACCTTTAACTGGGACGAAGTAAAGAAAAACGATTAGTGATTGGGAAGTAGACGATCGCTTTGGGTTTTTATTTTATCTCTTCGATACATAAATTAGAATTTCGTCTAGGAAAGAGGCGATGACCCAGTCCACGTCACTCGGAGTTTCCGTTAACTTTTTTTTTTTTATGTAATACCTCTTCTCCAACCTCATTTGATTGTTTACATTCATAAAGTGGAATCAGCCCGTGCGTACGCAAAAAAATATGTTGGTCAACTAGTAGGTCAATATTCAAACCGGAAGTAAAAGCACTATATTCCACGTTTGTTTAACTTATTAAAAATCAGCGAGAAATAATAATGGAATTGTTTGAATTGATATTTATGTACGAGCGTAATATTTAGTTCAAAAATATCACAAGAATTACTAGGAAGTCAATAAAGTTAGGTTTGTTTTCTTCCTTTAAACCCCCATTTAATGGTAAAAAAAAAAAAAAAGTACCGTTAAGATCATTAAAGCAGACTCCTCCCATTTGGTAAGGTATGGAAGAATTTTAAAAGCATTAGGGAGAGCTGTTAAATACATTTGATTATTCTATAGAAATTTAAAATTTATTTATTTTTTCGTTTTCATGTTTTTAAACAAAGCCGCAACGACATTTTGTTGATTTATTCTTTCATCGGTAATTCACCCCGTTTTATTTGACCGACTCACTTTCCCCACCCTATTAAAACTTAAAATATACGGTACACTTCTCTAATAATGGTTTCGATTGGACAAAATTAATCGAAACGCTAAAAATTACCGGTTTTGAAATTGGAGAAAAAACAAAAGTTTATTGTAGTTTTTACCACATAACGCATTAAATTTACATCACTTGGGAAATAATTTAGCTTCAACTTGTCTTGAACTCCCCTCCCCCTATTTAGTTGGCGTAATTAAAGAATGACTGCGAGTTTACGAATTATTAAAATGTGTTTACATTTTAATAATACGTAAACTCCGAGTCATTTTTTAAAATATAATTATTCTAAAATGTATATTTGACATAAATAATTTTATAAATATTGTAGCAAATTTCAAGAAAAGGGTCAACATATTCTCTAGAGATAAGCCATTGCCTCATTTGGTCGAAACTGGCATTTTGAAAACTTTCCATCAGGGTCAAAATTAACTTTCATTTTATCACCGAATTCCGAAAAAAATCGATCTACATGTGTAGTTTAAAATGGGAAACAAGCAATGGCGAGCTCGTCTTGCTGCGTGTGTGTAGGGCTAAAAGATGTTTTGAACGCGGAATATTATAACAATTAAATGATATAAAAAAACCCCCCAATAAAGTGAAGTTTTTATGCGTCATTGAAATAGTATATAGATTATTAAACAAATAAGTGTTCTACATTCAATCGAACTTGTTTTCTCAAGTTGTCGCTTTTACTACTAAAATAACATTAGGCATTGAAATTTTCGTTCAATCTATAAATAGAATTTTTTTAAAAGCAGTAAAATAGACAAGCAAGAGATAAACCTCAAAATAAGAGAATTTTGTATTTACCGTAACTTAGTTCATTTTTTCAGTTAAAGTAAACTTTATAAATAAATAAAAATGCAAACAATTTGCACAACAGCTTGTCAATTTGTTGCCAAAACTTACATCCTGTTAAAATTCTGCATTCAATTCCCATTCGTATTTAAATGCAAAAATGTTATTGTTTGCCAATAAAATAAACTATAGCAAGAAAACATATCAAAATTTAATACCGAAAAAATTGATTTACTCTACCGGTACTCTTTTTAGAAGAAATAAAAATAAATAATGATTAACGAATTTGCGTGTCCCAAAGTTATTAATTACAAACTCCACTCTCGGTTAAAAACGCAAAACTCTCAATTTACTACGGAAGAATTATAATGACATATTTTCAGTTAATTTTCTATATTTACGGCACATACCGGTGCAATGGTTTTTTTGTTTTGTTTTGTTTTAAATAATTACTTTTTTTTTTTCTGGTTGGTTAATTAACTTGCTAATAGGGTACTTATTTACTAAAATAAACTAACGTAACCTTTGTTTTATTATTATTTTCTAGTCTTATCTCGTTGCTATGGTGAGTATGGCTGCTTTTCCCTGGGAGGTAAATTCGTGTCCATGGTCAGGCCCGTTAACCTATTCCCCTACGCGGTGGAAACCATAGCTGTCAAAATGGCACTCTACACCCGAAACAACCCAAACCTCGCTTACGTAAGTTCTATTCTATTAAATAACGACTTTGTTTTTGACAATAATAAATAATAATTATTGTATTTAAAAGGTGTTGACACCTAATGACGTCAGCCAAGTGAACAGCACTCATTTTAACTTGACCAACCCCACCAAAGTCATCGTTCACGGCTTTTTGGAGAACGGAAAAACGCAGTGGTGCACGGTAAATACCTCCCTTAATATTTCTCTTTAATTTAAATTCGTCGTCATTGACATTGAAACGATGGACCCTAGAAAATGAAAAACGAACTCATACTCTACGATGATTACAACGTTATCGTCGTCGATTGGATCATCGGCGCTCTCCCGCCTTACACGCAGGCAGTGGCCAACGCTAGGCTGGTGGGAGCCATCATCGCTAGATTTTTTCAATTATTACAAGTTTGAGCTTCAAATTAGTCTATAATTATATCTTGATTACAAACATAATTATTAATTTTAGCGGACTTTCGATTACCAACCAGAAAACGTGCATATCATTGGACATAGTTTAGGGGCACACGTTGCCGGATACGTCGGACAACGACTTTTTAAACTTGGGCGGATTAGCGGTTTGTTTTTCACGCAAAAAAATCATTTTCAGTTTTACTTTTTTAATTAAATTTACAGGGCTGGATCCTGCTGGACCGTACTTTGAAAATACGGATAACGTAGTGAGATTGGACACAACAGACGCTTTATTCGTCGACGTAATACACACAGACGGTTCCTCACTTCTAAATAGAGGTTTCAATTTATTCTCATTGTTAATTTCCTGTATTTTAAACAATTATTCTAATGAATCGCAATATAAACAGTGCGAATTGCCCTATAATATTTCTCGTATTTAGCACGAAAGATAAAATAATTCATAAAACTAATGTAATATTTTTAAATTTTGTTACAGCATTTGGCATTGTTAACCCGATTGGCCACGTGGATTTCTATCCGAACGGCGGTTCGAAACAACCTGGTTGCGAGGAGTCGGTGAGTGAGGCTTTGGAGCGTGAGGATATGAACCTGTACCGTGGCTTTCGCCATTGGGTAGCCTGTCGCCACGTGAGAGCGCACGAGTACTTCACCGAGTCAATCAACAGCGCTTGTATGTTCCAAGCCTTTGAGTGCGATACGTACGACCAGTTTCTGGCCGGAAGATGCACCGATTGCTCGGACAGCAAATGCGCACGAATGGGCTTCCACGCCGATGAGTACATGACGTCCCATAAACGCGTCATGAGGCCAGCAAGAATGTTTCTAAAAACTAACAGCAACCCTCCATTTTGCAGTAAGTTATCTTTTAAAAACATGTACAGTTCTAACAAAAGTTTTCCTTTACCAAATAATATACTCGTATTTTTTTTAAAAAAAAATTTTCAAAAATAAAAAAATATAAAATAATTTTTCAGCGATTCATTATTTGATTCGAATTCAAACAACGGGACATCGAAAGTTACTTTTCGACGATTTAATGGATTCAACTTTATATTTCCAATTTGATGGCAACAAACGACGATCCGAGCAACTCAAAGCAAATACTCCGTAATATTATTTTGATAAAAAAAAAAAAAAATTCCGTCAATAGTATCGTGATTAAAGAAAATTAATATAAAATGTATTTTCATTAATTTCAGAGCTAATTCGCTGGATACAAGCGATCACTTGTTTAAACTAATTTCTAGTAGTCGTCTGTCAAGTCCACTTCGGCGACTACAAATCTATATGTCGGAGCCTAACCAGACCAGCTTCACTAACCAAATCGCTAGAATATTTCAAGGGGAAAATTCCATCGACATTACCACCGTCTACACGGAAAATCTGGAAACTGGACGAATGTAACTCTCATAAATTGAATTTTTAAAAATGGACTCTTAAAAAAAAATCAATCACAAATTATTTCTTATTTAGAACCCAATTTTGCGGCGGATTTAGCACCAAAGTCAAACCTGGCTCAAATATTACTCTTTACCCAAGACTCAAATGTTAAAATTGTTCGCATTTTTAATAACCTGTTTTTTTAATTCTGTTCGAAGAGTAAATAGCTGAGCAATTTTGTACAAACTTTTTCAATGGTCACAAGCAAAGATTGCCAGTACATGTACTGTACGAGCGTACATGTACTTTTACTTTATATACCGACACATCTGCCAATTGAATCAAATGCAGGGAGCGTTTTGACTCATTGATATTAAACTTCATTGTACTTTTTAGGTTAAAACAAAAAAGTTATATTTTTTATTACTGTAATTTTTGATTAAAATTCATTTAATTTTTATAATACTTATTTCGCTTTTATTAGAATTTAAATTAATGTAGCCTACTGTATCGGTTGCATATTGAACACCCTTCAGAAAGGGAGTCAAGCTTGGAGAGGTTTCACAATAATTTTCATCTAAAAACTTTTGGGAATCCAATCTTGGCGCACATTATTTACTGTATATATTTTCGTGTTTCTTTCCTGTCTATGACCGGTGCTGCCAAAACTTAGATCAATCAATCTTATCTGAGTCGGTAATCTCAGCGCCCTAACTAATTCACCTCAAAAGACTCGCAAGCTCGGCGCATTCCAAATAGCTTACTGATACGAGTATAATACTGTAGTGTATCTCTTACTGCTTTTTCGATAAATTGCCGTCGGTCAAAATTACGCATGTTAATCATCACATAAAATTGAGAAGGAGCATTCCCTTTGAATATCATCGGTCAGCTGAAAAGCTTTCAATTTCTGCGGCTATAATAATATTTTTTCTCTTGTCTCTAATTTAACAATACTACCCGGTATTTTTTAAAAAAAATTGTGTACAGCGGTCAAAGTTTATTCTGATTAAAATACAGACAGGCCTAAATAAAAAATCGATGGTGGGGGTTGAAAGCAATGAAAGTGAGTTGCAAAATTAGAAAAGAGTGTCAGACCTCAAGTAAACCAATGAGAGCACCCAGAATGAGTCTGGCGTAGTGGGGGAATAGCTTAGCAAATAGGCTACACTACATTACAAGATCATTGATACATCGTACATTGCAATATGAATTAAAATATGAAATACTTTCGTTACGTTTTGCCACCCAATTATTTTACAAATTCATTAATTAGACCAGAATTAAATCTAAACGCTTACCGTTCAAGCCGTATCGCAAGCATTTCTTTGGGACAGATCGTCACAGACGAATCGTGAAAATGGTGAATTTCTTCGACTGATGATATCGTGCTTGCAGCGATGAATGTCTTACAAAAACAAGCTTATTGGTGATAGCAATAATTCGTTTATGGACGATCATGATTGAACTGTTGCTCAAATCGTTTCAATTTGCACTCGCGAACATGTACATATACGATGAAATGGCGGCCAAGGTCACTCTCATTCTTTAAGCCCGAGTAGAAAACACAATAATTACTGTATAATACCGGTACTAGTAGTAACGCTGCAATTTTTTTTAAAGCAGTACAGACTATGATACACTTTTTGCAGAATATTGAAATATTTATTATTATATTTGATATATCAAATTATTTTAAAACATAATTACCGGTACGTACAGCTACGGAATACGATCAGAAGTAAAATGCAATATGGAGCGCTATCCCTCTCTGTATCAGCTCCTACGTAGTTATCTGGAGTTATAATATGGAGAGAGATTGCGCTCCATATTGTAGAGTTTACCTCTTGTGAGAGTTTACTCACACTCAAGGGCTGTTCCTGAATTTTTTTTTCCCCCCATTAATTTGCTTTTTAAAGTTTATAATTTCTTCAATAATTATTATATTAAACATACTGATATGTAAAAAAAATTACAACTTTGTTGGTAGAAATTTATTATATTTGAAACTTATTTAATTAAACATTTTGGAATCAATTAATTTTACTTAGGCCTACATTTTATTTCCTATTTTATTTTTCGTTAGAGCTGGTATTTGTTTTCCATTTTCCAGCGTATGTTTTTTTAATGTTTTCGCCGCTGCCGTTACTTTATTATTGGTCGGGACAGGTCGATGTTTAGCCATCGCCCTTTTCATATTAACCGTCGATCCCACGTGCTGTTTCTCGTTAACTTTCTTTTTTCTATCGACCGGAATACCGTTGGAAGCGAAGGGTTGCAATATGGGTAGTTCATTGGATATTAATGACGAGGAGGATGACGTGACCAACTGTTGTTTGACTTCTGTTTCCCCCTTCCCTGCCACTGTTTGTTCAAAGCTCTGCTCCAAATAATGAGCTTTGTCCGATTGATCCGTATTATTTATCTCAGCCACGGTGCTTAAATTATTCGCCTGTCCTTTCTTTTCAATGTCAGTCACAACGATTACCGATTCCAATGGATTGGTGTCATCTGTCGTAATCGTTGTCTTCGTCGGCGCCGCCGGTTGAGGCGTCACATTTTCTACTTTGATGTTTCTTAAGCGACCCTTTGAGGTACCCAATGCTCGGTCCTTCCAATGCGTGAAGAACTTATAAACTACTCCTAAGACTTCGCCACCTTTAGCTCGTAATGAAGTGACAGTAGGGGAATCTTCTGCTTGAAGAAGCGGGATTCCACCATCTTTACTTCCGCCCCCGCGCATCATCTTGATGAATTTCTCGTGCATCAACGAATTGCTATCCTGGCCACGAAAACAACCAAATATTGAATACTTACTTCCGACACTTCCGGAAGGAGTACCTTCTTCCTTACTTTGAGCAGGGTCGTTAATAAACGACAGAGACTTTTTTGACGAAGATGTTTTTGCGTAGTTCGGATCAAGGTTTCCAGTACCCCTTTTAGCCGAGTTTAACCCCGATCTGGTCGATGGGAACGTCGGAGGCGGCCCGTGCATAGCTTGTTCTTTGTTTTCCATAGCTTTTTCTACTAATCTCAAGAAATTTCTTTTTCCTCTTGGGGTTCTCTCGTCCTCGAGAGTAGGGCGCATCGCTGGACCAATAGGAAGTTCCAATTTATGGATCACGCTTCGAGGGTCGGGCGGAGGTGTGGGTGTTCTACGAAATTCTTCACCTAAATAATATAATAAATATTGTACTACAATTCTCGAAGTATTAGGCTATGTGTATTGTTCAAATGATCTCAAATATGAATTGCATTAATAGTTTGTAGGCTTAATAATTGCCGGTGACAAAATTAATTTAATTACTACATTAATAAATTAAATTAAACTTGAAAAATATCTACCAATATTTTATTTGGTTTATTGAAAGCATTAATAAATAAAACCGTCAAAATTGAAAATTTGTTTGGTTTTCTCTATTTATAATAATGATTAAATACAGTACAGTAGTAGAATAACAAAATAAAAATATAAACCTGAAAGGTTGACCATGAGAATTCCCCAAATAATGCTCCATAACCATCCCACTAACATGAAGACGGTAGACAAAAGTTGAGCGAAGCCAATACATATGACGAGAAGTGAAGTTGGACATCTGATCTCTGCCGGTCGGAAGTTATATCGCGGTCTCCCGCAACAGCACGATATAAATCCGCCGGTGATAGTCCCTAAAAATCCAATAGGCTTTTAGATCACATAATCAAACAATTTCAGCGGAAGCGTTACCCGATCCGGGAACAAAGATGTTAAGGATAAGACAAACGACGGCCAAGCCCTTGGGAATGGACGGCACAGTGGACTGGAGCCAGGAGTCTACTCGGGCCAAATCGGCCTCGTCTTCTTCTTCCATCCTCCGCTCAGCTCAAATCCACTTTGAAAGAATGAATAATCATCCACGGTTATTTCATAGTCCAAAATTAACTCTTAAAATTAACTAGACTACATTATTTATCATCGCCGAGTACACGCTTCGTCCCGCTCGGTTACCACCTAAGCTTTGATAAGAGATTGAAATAAATTTATTCAGTTTAATTGTGAAAGCGGTAGGTGCTGGATTCGCAGGTGAATCACGCGACAATAATAATATATCTGACACGCAGACCCAACTCTTATCACTCACTCATTTGGCATTCATTTGGCATGGCTTCCCGACTCCGCTTTACGACTATACCCTAATAATATCCCTCGCGATGACAAAGATTTAACAGGCAGTGCGAGGAGGGGTACCATTGGAGAATATTTAATTGAAAATAAAACTGCGTTTATTGATTTTCACATTTACCATGAATAGTGATAACGTTAGATAATACGATTCCTATTTTTAAAAAAAATCAGTAATTTCAATTAAATCGTGACAAAATAATATATTGTTTAAATTTATGAATAAATTATTGTTTTATAGCATTAAAAAAATATTCTAGCTTATCACAACTTCGTTAAAAAAAAGCAATTTAAATTTCCGGGAAATGCTTGTAGATTAAAATATAATAATTAAAAAAATATCTGATAAACACTAAAAATAACTATTAAAAATAATTATTATATTGTAGTAGGCCTACTCGTATGCTCGTAATTTGCAAATTTTTTTTTTTAGATAGGCTGTGTTAGTTTGGTTTCCAGTCTCCAGATATTATTTTGTTAAGTTTGTTTACAAAATTAAATTTTAAAAAATCATGACATGTAGTGCTTTATTGCAATAATTAACAATGTACACATACGTTAGAAGTCTAAAAATGTGTTTCTTTTGTATAATTTTTAAATCATTTTTAAATGCACATTAAATTGTGCTTTACTCATGAAAATATAAATGCTTACTATTATTAACTATTCTAATAAATGATTTTCCCTACGAAATACTCTTTATGTCAACAGTCAGCATTTTCCTAATAGATAGTGACTGAAGAAAGAGTTTGTGGTACATGTAATTCTATTTACCAATGTGATTTATTATAATTTATAATGTGCACATTTGGTCGGTTTTCTAAAGCTCTCCAATTTTATGATAAATGGATGGCGTTTATAACTGTCATTTATATAAGCTATTATTCATACATGTTCTAGACATTTATAGTGTTTCCCTTTCACACCATTATATCGGTCGAACTTCCGTTTAATGAGGTGCTTAATTTGTTGGCAAAATAATAATGCTCACGTTGCGCAGTTATAAAACTTTGTACGACCTTGCAATTAAGCTATTAATATCCGGAAAAATGTAGGGATAATTATTAACAATGGCATTGTCTATTCTATAGAAATGCACTTTGTATATTGTATGAACCAGATAACAATAGCCGTTAATAATTATTTTGGAAATTAATTTTCGAAAACGGTAAAAGAAATTAATATCCACTAAAATTCAAAATTTTATTATTTCAGTTTTGCAATTCCTCACAATCAAAAATCACAAAAAAGTTATATTGAATTTAAATTTTATACAATACCGGTACATTTAAATTCAAATTTTGCTGATGGTAAATGTAATAATTACTTCTCAAACTTAAATAATTAATTAAAATGGCATAGCCTACATATACTGTAAACACAGCCTTTCAAAATAAAAGTTTTGTTTCCTTATAAATGATTTTAAAAAAAAAATACATTATACATGGTCTCACTTTTCTGTCAAAACATTAATAAGAATTTTTTTTATAAAAATATTGCTTTTATTATGCTTTTTTGCTTGAACTAGAAGAAATTGTTTTGGTAATATTTGTTGGAGTTTTCTGTTTTAGAAATAATTCAAGTTTTTCCTTAACATGCGCACCGGTTAATTTTGGATGATGCCCAAAAGGATGCACGTGATAAATGAGATATTCTAATGTCCACATAAGATTTCGGTCTACGTAGTGGAAAGCAACAACGGAGTCGCTGCAACATTCTACACCCTAGAAATGCAACTGATCAACTTCGGTACCTGGGTTTCACTTTCTACGCTTAATTAATTATTACATACCGAATTATGATGAAATTGGATATATTGAAAGTACCAGAAACCCGTGTCTTCTTTGTGTGGAGAAACATGCGACTGAGGTATAAATGGGAAAAAACGCACTTGTCCTTCGTTATCCCTCGAGTCACCTGCTTCAACTCCAACACCTTCTAAACAGCGTCCTAGATAAAACAAGAAACTCATCAATTTAAATGTTTCTTTTTTAAATCGATTTAATAATACCCATTTCGACATCTTCTGATCCGTCATCATCCTGTCGGCAAGTAGTTGTATTGTGTCTTCCTTTCTCTATGAACCTCTTTAAGGCTTCTTTACTTAAAACATAGCCAGCTCCCCCGCTCATATAACCCTGCAAAATTAATCGACACTTCATTAATACTCAAACAAGAAATATTAATCCAAATGTTTCTGGGCATTTTAAAAATATTTAGCCTAGTTTTGCACTAACAAGTCGTATTTTAAGCGCTTGTAGCGCTTAAATGGTGTTGTAAAAAGCGGATAATTTTAATATAAAAACTAAATAACGGAATGATAATATTACAAACTAAAATTGCAAAAATATGCTTTTGTGCCACGTATAATATTAGATTGCCCTCACCAGATGTTTTTTTTTTTTATTAAAGGAAGTAGCTTTTACACTGCAATAATAATAATAATTATTACCGGTAGGTCTTTAGACACAGTTGTATGCCTTTAATTATTGTGCAATAAAATTATTAAAAAATGTCAGAAGTCATCTTTCAGAGTTGTCACCTAAATGATAATTTTTTTTGATAAAGGTACAACAATAAAAATACTGTATATATTCTGGTATGGTACTGTATAATAAAAATTGGGATTTTAAGATTAATTACTTTTGACAAAACTAATTTTATTAAAATATATTTATACTACACTGTGCATTAACAATTATTATTATTATGCGTTTAAAAACAATATTCAATTTCTTACGTTATAAAATTGTTAAAGTTGTTAAAATTTGTCCTCCAAAATTATGTTACTTGGTTATATTTTTTTTTGTAAAATCCAAGTTACCATAAAAAAATAACTAGGACCTATTTTTAGAAAAAATAATTTCAAGAGGGTGAGTATAGTTATTAATTTTTAAAGAATATGCAAATTTATGCATTCTTTGCAAAATGAATAACATTCTTTTTTTTTAAAATTATAAAAATTATTATGGATAAACATTAATAACCTCGAAAATTTCTTTGAAATTATTTAACAATTTAACCATAATATTATTTCAACTTAATTTAATTTTTTAAATTATGCATTCAACTAATTCTACCTGCTTAACAAGAACTTTAAATTTACATCCGTAATATACTGGATATGCTGGATCTTTATTTAACAAGAAATATCGGAGATTGTCTACAATCATGAAAGTGTCATCGTCCGCTTTCACAAACCAATCGGCGTCGTCGAAATAATTATCGTAAGCAAATTGAAAGCCCAACTTTGTTTTCCCAAACAAAATGGATCTACTCTCAGCTCCCGGATAAACAGCGGTGACGATGGGCGGCTCAGTTGCCCACTCGGTAATATTATCGCTCGGTGGAAGGGTTACGTTTTGAGTACTGACGAAATATAATACATTACACCTTTTACCCCACGTGGCTCTCACTGTTAAAGCTCGCTCTACGTGATTGGCGGGTTGGGTCATGATGAAACAAGCGATTCGAACCTTCTCCTTGATTTTATCCGCCAGCTCAGATTCACCTATTAATAATAATTGAATTAACACGTGTTGATTTTTTTTTTTAATTTTCTTTGAAAATAAATAAATTATAACTTATTGTTCCTGGATAATAGTAATTATTTCGCATAATTTGTTGAATGTTATTTCATTGTTGAATAAATGGCTACGTGTGTGTGCAATTTAGAAATTCAAAATGTCATCTGATTGTTGTCAAACATTATTGCCACGGTACGATAAATAATTTTATTAAAAAAGAAATTAATAAAAATTATGCCGGTACCGATAATGTTTTAATACAAAAGAGAGCGCTCAATATAATAATGCTACACCTTTTTCTATAGCGGAATAAAATAATTATGTCGATCAATCTGCCAACAGAGATGAAAGTCTAAAAATGTTAAAATCAATCGGCTTTCAACAACCGGTTGATCTGCTACACTACTAATTCGATCATGCATTTTAAAGAAAACAAAAAACCAAGTGCCGTCTCCCTCCCAAATTAAGATACATAATTATTAAATTCAATAAAATCTTAATACATTTCTAAACTTTTTTTTTTATTAAAAAAAACTATAGGTATCAAAAATGCAGTAATTAGCATTAAATTATTCTGTATCCGCATAGCCCACATTTCTTTACTACCGGTAACTAAATAGTTTTTTAAAACTTTTTAATAGCAACATTTTAGAAATTAAATACATGTACAGTGTAGGAAAATATTTATATAAAATGTATTCATATTATTTTTAATTAACTTGTTTTAATTTCCTAACGAGTTAATTGATCAAATTACTGTATATTACCGGTATTGTATAATATTATAAACAATGCTAAATTGCGTAGCCTACCGTAACATTATAGTTTAAAATTATGATATTTAGATCGCGATACAATCTCTATGACAATTTATCGATTACAGTGGCGATAAGATATTATCTAATCTTAAAATTAATAATAAATATTACCCATCACTCACAGCAGTTTTTAAGATACTAAATGCAAAAAAAATTACAGTACCGGTATGCTTTTTGAATCTTATTCAAAACGAAGTTAAACTTACTATTAAAAAAGTAATTTAAAATAAAAATATGTAAGAAAAAAAGAAAATTTGAGTTTACCTGCGTGTATTTGATCAGGAGCAACACTAGGGGGGAATAGGGCACTAAATTTAATTTTTTCCGACACGTTGTTTTGCATACGTGTGTTTGTAATAGCGTTAACACTCGGTGAAACTTGACTTTGTTTCCGGAGAACCGACACATCTTCTTCATTTTTGTTTTGGACCTCTGTAACAATCTCAAAAAGTTTTGGCTTCGATTGTAACATAGAAAACGTAGTCGTTTCCGTAAAATATTCGGTAATAACCGATAATGAAAAGCCCACGAGCACGCCTACAAACACGGCACGAATTGTTCTAATGTTTAGCGCCATTAACACTTCAGCTTTCGTATGACATCGATCATTTGATATTTTGTTGGATTTTTAAACGCTTCGTTTTTCACTCTGCATAGGCTACAGTAAACACATGTGCGTAAGGTTGGAGACCGAGGAGGGTGGAAACGCTGCTGCTGGGATTATACAACTATCGAATGACATCACGACTACGGTAGTACGGCACCACAACTTTGTTATCGTATCGGCTATGGTAACAATCGCTTCTGGCATTTATAAACAAACAATATAAATTGATACACGTGGAAAAGCAAATCCAGGTTGTTATAGATAAAATTTCACTTTGTCACACGTCATACTCGTCTATTGTGCTCGGATGTTGGCATAGAGTTTCTACACCGCGCGCACACTATAATATTATACATGTGTGCGCTGAGTGCAGGAGAGGGGTGAATTGCGAGTTTGACAGGGACGGAAATGCAATTGAATATAAAGTTTTGACTGCTTGGAATATCCGCAAAATTAAATAGCTCGTAGTAACGTGAAGATATAATTGATTTTGAATGTTTTACAAAACGCTACAAACGTAACGCGCTATTCGAGAGTTTATCTGTGGCTGCGGAAATGTTAATGGAAATAAAATTGCTTGTTCCCTTCAACAATAGGACTAACAATAAATTTGTCATTAAAAAAAAGTCACATTTTGGCATGGCAAATTTTCTGTTCTACAATAACAGAACAATAATTACGAGCAATTTCGTAAATTCCGGGTTACATATTGAATGTACATGGAATTAACGCGTGAGACTGATGAAGAAATTAAAAAAAACATATTTAGCATAATAAACTTAATTGTTCTTTAAACAATAATAAAAAAAAAATATTCAAATGTAATGCAGTAGGCCTGCTGCATTTTTACAATACTCTAGTTTTCAAATTCGATTTAAAGTAGGCCTACAGTATTTTGCAATATTTTTGATTAATATTATTATCGAAATTTGAAATAGCAAACATATATGTGCGATCCACAATTTTCTTTGAACAAATAAATTTACAGCACTGTATTTTAGTATAAAGTTTTCTAAAAATTAGGGTGAGGGTGGAAAGCTTCGTCAAAAAAGTTGCTTGCTTAAGTGACACTCAAAGTTCATTTTGTTACCACTTTATAAACACGAAATCAACCTCTCTTCCTTCCAGGTATCGGTTCTGTAAAAATGTAGGCCTATCGTACAAAAGTAAATTTTGCGTTAAAAAAAATGTGCCGTACGAAATAAACTGTTTAACTACTGTAAATGGTCGTCCTTTTCGCTTTTTTTGATTTGACTAAATTAATTGGTTGCATTCATAAAGACAAGTTAATAGCAGAATATTATTGTTTTTACAGCTCTAGGCGCTACTTTAAAATCCTTCATCAGATCTATTGTTTTTAGTTTTACAGTATTTTCAAATTCATTCTTAGTTTTGACCTTGATTAAAAAATTACCATTTAACTAGTTACTAGATCATTATGCTATTGAAACTTTAACCTTATAAATAAAATTCTTTTTTGTTTTATTCGTTAAATTAAATTTTTCCATACACGATTTAAAAATTCAGCATCACAGATGATTGTACTGTACCGGTACTAACATTAGAAAGAAACGCTGTAAATAATCAGCATTAATTTTGCTTTACGTAGGCTACATTTCCGAAAAAAATTTGTGACAATTTTTTTGGAATGCCCAAAAATAAATAAAGTTATTAGACTATCAGTAATTTACAAAAACAATGATAACTAATAATGCTCATTCTTACAAATTTTGGCAATGTTTTATTTTTATGTGGTACTTGCATGACCTAAATTACCGTAAATAAACGCAAAACGAGATTTATGGAAATGTGAATGATTGTGTTGCTTGTACCGTTGTACGAGTATTTCACATTTAATTATTTCCTCATGATCTTTTTTTTTTTTTATAAAATATATACCGGTAATTTTTTGGAAATATTTTTAAGACGAAACATTTGCTTTTTTTTAAAAATAATTACATAAATTTACAAATTAATATTTCCCGATATATAACGGATTATAAGAATACACCGATGTCTTTGCGATATATAATGTAGCCTAGTACTTTAAAAAAATAACAAAAAAAAATTAACAATAATTGTTACCAGTAGTTTCTTTCCACATGCACAGTTTCACACCGATGACTTAATACCGGTATTAAAAACCGTCGAATGGTGTCATGGTGTACAAATGAACGTAGTTAGATTGTGTACGCGTTGAAAATGTTATTCTAATTTTTAAATTCAATTAAAAAAAATATTGTGTTAAGGTATAATAACATGGATCTATAATTCTATTCCTGAAAACCGCTAATACTGTATTTAAATAAAATAATTCTAATAATAAAATTACAGTACATGTACAGTACATACCTATCTTGATCAATTGTAGTTATTTTCTTAAATTTTTGTATCCGTTTTGTACATATTGAACTGCTCTTAGAGCGTTTAATGACAACTTTTTACTCCTCCTAGATTGGAGACTTCCAAATAATTAAATAATTAGGGTACGAAAATAAAAACTAATAAATGTTAAATTTTCAGAAAAGACTTAACAGAGTCGATTGATTTTTTACACAAATTGAATTTTTAAACTTGTAAGAAAATTCAAAGTCTGGAACAATTTGAGTCTTCTTTGTTTAAATGAAATGGGAACAAAGTCACAAAATAGTTTATGCGATTTCCCGGAGAACCTGAAATGATTAAAATGAAAAATCTATTCACTATTTGGACAGTATGATTAAATCATTTAATAGTCAGTTAATGGTAGTTTTGCAGTTAAAAGAAAATCAAATCAATTTTTTGATAAAAGTCATCAATGGGTGTCATGTAACACCTCAGCATCTAACGGAGAATATAAACAATAAGGGGCCCGTCTATCGGTTAATAAATAAAAATTATTAAATGCTTCAAAAGGCAGTGACCACGTAGCATTGTATCCCATAACTATGCAATTTCTTCCCGGATCACTGTTACATGGTGGGCACATATTGTTCAAAAATCCACCAAACGACGGACACTGTTTTCCAATAAATCGACAATTGCCATTAATAGATTCCGTAAAATAGGCGGCGGATCTAAAGTGACTGCATCCAAAGTTTGTTGATAATTCTAAATGCGAAACAATGCGCTTTAAATATTTTGCTATATATTATTAACTAGACATTAAAACTCATTAGGTGAACCCTGAAATTGACGAACTCCTTCGGTCATTGTAAGTTTGGCTGTCTTTTGAGCACGTTCTCTTAAACCACATCCTGGTTGATGAACGCCTCCATTCGGCCAAAAATCAATGTGTCCATTTCTTGCTACTGTTCCTACTGCGATCGATTTAATTTTAGCCTTACTTTAAAAGAAAATTACAACATTTATACATGCCAATCCTTCACTGCTAGTATGAATTACGTCAACAAATTGTGCATCTGTGTGATCTAGTCGACCAGAAGGTGGCGCTTCATTAAAAAGAGGCCCCGCTGGGTCTAAGCCTAAATAATCGATGCCCATAAAAATATTTTTTAAAATAATATCAATGTAATGAAAACTGATTCCACATAAAAATTGGTTTTTATAATATAATAATTATTATAATCTAAATATGTCCTGTTTTGAGTTGTTTGATTTCTTTTTTAAATGCAGCAAGTAGTTTTAATTTATTTTTAATATTAACATTATGGTGTTTCCAATGTAAAACAGATGAGGCCTGCTCAAAAATTATTAACTTGAAGTTGAATGCGATGTAGTATTAAAATTCCATTATGATCAATAAAAAAATATTTTGACACCTGTTATTCTCCCTAACCGTCCGCCATATTTTTCACCAGCGAATCCAGCGATATGCGCACCCATGCTAAATCCAATCAAATGAATTTTGTCCAATGGAAAATTGTAAATCGACTTGAAAAATAAAATTGTAAAGACTAGTTAATTACAAATAAAAATTTAAATTTACGGTAATTACAAGTGCCTACTTCTAAAAGATGTATAAACGAATACAAAACATTACCCACGATTTCAGTATCGTGAGCTGCTCTTGGATAATACAGATTAGACGCACTTTCCGCCCAACTTACTTGAAAAACATTACAACTTTGGCGAACAAGTAGTTCTGAAGTCATTTTCTAATTAATTTTACAAGATCACACGTAAAAAAAAAAAATGTTTTAGTGTTGCGCATTAGTCTATACAGTATTAGTAATTCAGATTGTACCTGCATCCATTGCATGTTTGTATAACTTTGCCATCCGGGAATGATAAATATGGTTTTATTGTTGGGATTAAATGTTGATAAAGTCAAATCCTCAGCATTACGAATTTTATAAAGATGAGATGTGCCGCTTATTTTAATTGTTTCTCGTGTGGTTAAATAAAATTTGGTCTTTGTAAATAATTCCCCCTTAAGAATGTGATTTACTGCCAAAGCTCGTTTGGAAACAACGCGACGTATATTTTCTAAAATATTCCTCGTTATAAATTCGTTTTTTAAAAACAAAAACACAATTGAATGGCTAGATACCTTGCAATGAAACGGATTGTATAAATATCAAGAAAAAAAATAAACTACAATAATTACTCATCCGTAAATTTAAAAACTTGCACATTTTTAAATTGCATAAGAATTAATTTTCACACTACGTTTAGTAAAACAGTTTACAGTGCTTCGAAATGTAACAAGAATGTCCAAGTAAAAAAAATATTTAAATAAATTAAGGTAATACATTTTTTTTTATTGCGTAATAGTAAATTTAACTTAATATTACCTGTATAAACGCGCATAAATTACGTGCAAAGAATGAAAACAAAAGCTGGAAACAATTTTTTAAAATAATTGTCATAAGTTAACGTCAAATTAATTTATATTGCTAGTTTACTGAATTTTTTATTTTTTTTTTTTTTGCTGCATTTTTTTTGTAAAATAATATAATACAGTTTATCAGTTTAAAATTTCTATTTTAAGTTAGTTACGCATTAATAACTGTTTATAATTATTAGACACTATTCAAAATGAGTGATACAAAATTGTCGAAAGCTGACGCTTTGAAAAAACTATAATAATATCGTCCGTCAACTTCATAATTTATTATTTTAAGTTATTGCAAAAGTTTTCTATTTAAGACAAGCTAATAAAAAATTAAGTTTCTCATGTGTATATTGTATTGCAAAATAAAAATTATTACTTATGCAAACTTTAAACTCTTGCCACACTACTTGTAATCGATTACTTCGCTTGTTATTTAATGAAATTAGTTAATTCGGCGCGTTGAATTCAGTTGATTTTTTTTTGTGAGTGGCAAAAACGCTATATTAATTTTGGGCATTTAACTAAATTCAAGAAAATTAATAAAGTTTTAAAGAAATGTTCACAATAAAAATTTCTTTTTACTGTACAGCGTACAGTAAATTATAAAATGTTTGGGAGAATAATTGAATTGTTGTAACTTAGTTGATGAGTTTTGCCTTATAGGTAAAGTCAAATTTTTGGGCAAGTTTAAAAAAATTAAATGGAAATTTTGTCACAAAAAAAGTGGTAAATTTTTATTTATTATTTTTTTTAATTTTAATACTTTTGTATTGAATTCTTGACTGCAACGATATGCATTCACTTATTTAAAACAACGACAAAATTACATTCAAGGAAATTGAAATACAATTCGATTGAAATTCGATTTTGAAAATTTTCAGAATAATTTGATCGCCTGTCTGGCCACTTAATACCGGTAAATGTAATCTTGTATGTTTGTGGCGTGCTTTGATGCAGCAGAATCTTTTTTTTATTTTGGCCAAATATATACAAGACAACAGTTTGATAAACTTTATTCTGTAATTAATTATTCTAGTACTGTACATGGCACTTCAGCACAATTCTTATATCTGTACCAAAAAGTATACGTTTGCTAAAGAAAAACTAATAACTGAGTTTTCGTAAAAATAATGAAGTTGCTGTAAATCTAAACTTTTGATGAAAAAGACTAGTGCAAAAATTATAACGCACAAGTTTTATGAAAACACATTGCATAGCCTGCCTCACCCAATTGCTCAATGCTAATGCTGATATTAAGTTACCAGTAATAAAAGCTTAAAAAACTTGAGAACATGCAATATTTTAAAATTTATAGACTTTCAACTTTTGCTTAAATAAGTGCATGTACGTCATTGAAAATAGATAAACGTAAACAAAACACAAGATACTGTACTATTTTTAAATTTTAATTGCGCGCTAATTTTATCAATATATATTTTTTTAATTATTAAAAAATCAAATACTAACGCTTATGAATAACGAAAATTTAGAATAATAACCCAATATTCTATTTAAAAAAAAACAACATCTTAACTCATTCATAAAAATAATTATGCTGACCCCTTCTAGTTTGCAATTAAACCAAATTTGGTAACTATAGAACTTCGATAAAAATTTAATATGACACAATTTTGGGCACGTGTAGATAAGATTATCTTTCTTATTTTACGAAGTTGGTCAGCTCAATAAATTTAAAAATGACATTCATTTTTAAAGCCTTAACAAACTTAATATATTATCTTGTTGTTTGCCATACACTATTTACATTAGGGTAAGTTCAATATTGATGTTATTTTATTTTAAAGGAATATGCAAAATAATTAAAATTTATAGATAAAATTCATTCCGTAACATTTATTTTTGTTCATTAAATTTATGATTTTAATTTCATATCCTATATAGAAATGTAGAAGCAAATGAAAAGATTATACCCTGCCATGAAGAATCCCAAAAGTTTTTGCCAGGTAACGAAAACGATACATTAACTTTAGTTTTACAAATGATCATATCAACATAGTGATTTTGCGGTAATTTTACCGGTAAAAAATAAATAAAGCTATTGTTTGTAGATAATGCAACCAAAATACAAACATCTATTTTTGTTCAAAATATACAACTTGATGATGCAGCGATGGTAAAATCTCTTAATTTTATTTAAAACTTAAATTCATTTGAATTAAATGTTTACAACTGATTTAATAAACATTTTAGGAAATGCGTGCTTACGTGACAATTAAATTGTCTTGGAACCCCTACAATAATTTTACCCCACCGTCAGTGCGCTTCTCAAATTCCATTGATACAAAAATAAATAATCAATTACTTATGGTTTTACCTAATAATACATCTTTGTCCAAAACAAAGTAAAAAAATGATTGATTTGGGATACAAAACGAAATAAGTTTAGAAGTTTTTCAATTTTTAATCTTTTTGTTCTAGATATTCAATTCGGTTACCATGTCAACTAAATTTGGACTATTTTCCATTTGATTCTCAACTGTGCAGTATAGAAATCGCATTAATCAACAGCGATGGATGTAAAAACAAAGATTTAAAAATTAAAATCACTGATAAATCAATAAATAATCAAATTAAATTCAAAAATTATAATTTAAAAATGTATGGCAATAATAACATCTCAGCACAAGAATTTGAAAGTTAGTAATTAATTTTAAAATTCTTTAAAAATTTCGTAATTTGATTCTAAGAATTTTTATTATATTCTAGGTTCAGATGATACTAATAATTCTCTTCAGATAATATTTTTCTGGGAACGATTTTATACATCTCATTTAATAAGAATCGTATTCCCGTGTTCAATTTTGGTAATCATATCCTGGTTGACATTGTGGATGAGTGATAAACAGCAAATAGTTTTACGTCTGTCGATGGAGCTCATGACAGTTCTCATTGTATCCATAACTGTTGGCACTTACAACGGAGGCGTTCCTTCGGTAGGATATATCAAGGCAATAGACATTTGGAATGGAACGTGTTTGGCATTTACATCCTTTTCCTTAATGTACTCCATTGTCCTTCATTTTATGATAAACTTTGAGAAGCAAGTAAATTCTAGCACACACAAGGTTGTATAACCCCAATTACATACTCGCTTACTTATTCTAATTATTATTTTATAAATTTACTTACTATTATAATTAGAAATACGACGAAACTGCAACCGAATTGGAGAAAAATGTCAATTCAAATGATACAGAGGAAGGCAACTGTATTTTGAAAGTGCATTACAAGCTAAAGAAATGCTTTTCCGTACCAAGTGGCTTTGATAAGTTATTTAGACTACTTTATATTACAATATTTATAGCCTTAGTTTTATATTTTTGGAAAACCGTCTCAAACGCATCAAGTAGTATAGAAACTGAGTATTTGAAAATTGTACAAAACCCAAATTTCATTTTATTTCCTTAATATGAGCTTTGAAAATAAAAATTTTACCTCCCTCATTTTTCTTTAATTGTTTGCCTCATTGTAATTTTCGTGACTTTGATACGATTTTGATTTAAAATAAAAATTTAATATTCATTTAAATAATTATATACAGTAGGTGTAAAGTCCTACGTAGCGTTCAAGGCTTCAGTAATCATGCAAATGATTCACACAGTTTCAAAGTAAATTAAGTCCAAAAATCATATTTTTAAAATAATCAATTCCTGCATAGTCCATTAGTAAATTTCAAAATTGCAAAAGTAAACTTAATTTTGCATGAAATTTTTAAAAATATACGGTACCGGTATTAACGTATAAGTTTATAATTACAGTATATTTAATGAATTTTTATTTTAAAAAATGCCTCTAATACAGTAACTGTACTGTATACACTGCGTACAGAACTCGTTACCGGCATTATCTAAATTCTTAAATAAGTAATTTTAAGTTACACTAGTTAAAAATACAGTCGGCTTAAAATGTCGTAGTGCATTTGTAATCCCCATTATACAGTAAGTCATGTTTAGTCTGAATACTGAAATAATAAAGCGAAAATAAATAAATAGTTTTACAAACTTACCTTCGTTCAGCCAGTGAAAAAACGCCTAACGGTTTCTTCTATTTTCCAAAATGAAAACACCTTATGCGCATGCGTCAAATAACGACTGAACCGTTCACTTCAAACCGGTCCGTCGGTCAATTATTATTTACCTCAGAACGGTGAACGGATCGCTCGATCGGATCAACCTTCACGCAAGCTGTATTTTCTGTAGAAATGAAAAGAATGATTGGATTTGTTATTAATAAAATAACGTTTTAGTAACCGTTGGAAAGATAAAATTACGTGTGATATTTTCAGAAATATGGTTTTGTAAGAGGAGAAAATTAATTTTGCTCAAATAGGCTAAAAATGAGCAAAACTATCGGCTGGGAGTGTTGGCGTACTCCTGTAATCCAGCTACTTGGAGGCCGGAGCTGAGGACGGTTTGAGGTGAGGACCCCTAGCTCAATGTTGTCTATGTTGATCGGGCTTCCGCATTAAGTTCCGCATCAATATGGGGGCCACGGAGGAGTTCGAGGCCCCCAGGTTGTATAATGAGGGATGAACCGGGCCAGGGCGGAAACGCAGCAGCCAAAAATCCCCGTGTGGAAACAGTAATGGGATCGAGCCTGTGAATGGACACATTGAGGTAGCCTCACCGATATAATCGGACCCAGTTCCTTTTTTTAATTTTTTCTATAAACTAAACATGGTTTAACAAAATAAAATCCGTCAAACAATTCAACTTTGCTCTCGATTTCAATTTATAAACCCTCTTTTTTAAAAATTTATTCATGCTGAAAAAATCGGTACCGGCAATAAAACAATTCTTTCCCTTTTTAGAATCAAAGCGTATGAAGTTCGTAAATACAGTCGTAGGCTGGTCTTTACTAAAGCTTGCTTTTCAAATTTCTTACCGAAATAAGAATTATTATTTTTAATTATCAACGTTTTTCTATCGAAATTTATTGCGGTAATTTTGTTCTCGCCTATCATTGCTTCAAATAAATTAAGAATTGTTACTGTTGAACTAAAAAATACTCTTTTTATTTAATAACTTTTTTAATTTAATCAAATTTGAAAATACAATAGGCGTCTAATTTTGGATAAATCGTAAAATTACGTAAAAAAAAAAAAATAAGCAAGCAGAAAAAAGTGGGCTCCTCGAAACGATCTGGAATCGTTTGACACTCAAAGGAAATGCTGGATTCAACATTCCCCTAATCGAGACTATCACTCAAACTCATCATTAAAAATTGCAATTTTACTGAATTGCAGATGTTATATAGACCAAAAAGAAGTAATGGTTATTACGTATTAATACGAGTAACTGAGTACAGTACAAAATTATGTTCGAGCTAAAAGATGATCATACAGTATTACGTTTGTATTACCGGTAATTTAAAATAAAAACTTTTTGTGATACAATGTACTGCATCCATTATTTATCAGAAATTCTCCGGTTGTAATCATACCCAGAGATAAATATCATCCGTGCTCATCAGAACAAGCCCATTCATTCGGTTATTATTGGATCGCTTTTCCAAAATGATTGGATACTGATTTGAAATTAATCTTCATTAACCAGTTCAATAATAAAAAAAAGAAACTTGGCAATATTGAACGTTTTAAGTTTCAATATTCTCCAAAAACCGATTTCATGCTGTTTTGACCTTATTCTTACGATCGTCGATAAAATTAACTGTTTAAAAAATAATTTAATACTATATTGCAAACATAAAAAGAGCAGTATTAATTATTCCCTAATTAAGAGGTAATATCAGGATGTATCGGTGTACCGGATATATCATAGCTTATAACCCCAAATTCGATTTGAATCTCCATGCCAAAATTTCAATAAATTCCTCAGTTGAATCAAGTATCAACACCTCCTCACTCACTATCTTATCTACCCAGCTCACCTTCATTCAAAATTTAAAGAAATAAAAGTTAGATTAAAGGTAATAATAAAAAATTCTTTTGGCGAAATATACCCACCATTCCGTCAGGATTTCAACCCGGGAAATAACCAAAGATTTATGTCCCAAGCAGCTTTCTCTCCAACTTTTATAATAGATAAACTCTTCGCACTATATCGAACAAACAGATAACTGAATTACTGTATTAACTTTCGAAACAAAATCGGTGTGCTAATAAAGTAATGTACCGAGACTTGAAATACTTTGACACCCTTGTGACTTTTATTACCTGTGTATATTAAACTAATTTATGAATTCGGAGACGTCCAAACGATTCCTTTTCTGGTTTTTGGCTGCAAAATACTACTGATCCTCACCAATAATTATGCAGCCACTTAAAAGCATTTTCAGTCGGTGGAAGCCAAGTTAGACGCCATTCAGAGCAACAACTTAACATTTGCTGCAGTCTTAATAAATCTAATTTATTACAAGTAAATTTATCAGATTACAAATGCTATAGTTTTGTTAATTTTTTGTCGTTTATTAAATCAAATAGAGAAACCAACATGTAGTCTACGTACCGTTCAAGGACTCTCAACTTTGTTTCGTTTCAAACTACTGTATAGCTACAAGTCGCTGCTTGAAAGCGATGTTAAAGATCTGAACATACAAAATATTAATAATTACTTAATTATGAAATTAAATTTAATTGTTAAATACATTCTGTACTTGTTGCCGAGTTCAACATTGTGATGATGTGACAATCGAAACGACGACTGTTGCAGCAGATCCCGTTTTGCAAGGTACTAAAAGAAAACATTTTCTATGGCCAATGCAGGCCACACCTACCCTACGGTGCGTGAAATATATTTCTGATCTCAATTAAGTTTTCACAAACTCTGTTCATTTGCCCGCAAATTTCTAACAAAAAAAAGTCATTATTGCCCCAAACTTTTAACTTTATGTACGAATCACCTTCTAGAATCAATCTTCACAGACTGTAAAAAAGTCAATCAAGATTTTGTATCGGTTAATAAACTTGCATGTTACCATTTTCACTTTAATTGATCCTTAACTAAACCAAGTCCTTTCTCCATAACTAAACGTTGTCAAAACTTGTAGGTTTTAACCAAGGTGGTGTCGTTATGGATTTTTACAACTGTAGGTTATCTTGATCAAGTCTGGCGCTCCTTGACTTTCCTAATTCCATTCCAAATTTGGCTTTCGGCAACGCTATCTTATTTTTTAAAAAATGTGCTAGTTTATTACCAATACGTCAATTTAAAATTAGTATCACCAACCTACGGTAATCCAATACTTAACGTACATGATAGACCAGTTCAACATCAGATTTGTTACAAGCATGGCTGCCATGACGTAGTCAAGGTTTGTTTAGCTGCTGTGTTGCCTCCTAGCGTCAGGTAAGAGAACGTTCGATGTAAACAAACGGATTTTTAGATCTTCTCATGGCTGCCATGACGTATGTTTACTATTGCTGTGTTGCCTCCTAGCGTCAGGTAAGAGAACGTTCGATGTAAACAAACGGATTTTTAGATCATTTCATTTATTTATTTCATTTTTCATTTCTTTAACGAATAAAAAAACTAAATCTTAGTTTAATAACTTTTTAAAATAATTTAAGCAGTGCTTTGAGCAGTAATAAATAATAAACTAATTAAATGAAAAACGAAACACTACAATAGAATGAAAATAATTAAAACAATTTTAATAAAATTAAATATAAAAAAACACTGCTGTAAACTTACTGACGTTGATAACTTCTGGCAACGGTTTGGCTGGTCTTGGAATATCAATCCCTTCGGGGTGGGAGACCCAATGTAATTAAATTCATCAATTTTCTATACGAAAGGTGTTTTATTTTTAGAGAAATATTATTTTAAGAATTGTTGAAATGATAAATAAATTATACACTACTTGATAGTGGTTTGCATCATTACTGGTACACCTGTAGAAAAGAAATTCTACTGGTTTGCATCATTACTGATACACCTGTAGAAAAGAAATTCCACTGGTTTGCATCATTACTGATAC